>JAYMTA010006047.1:0-10789 GCA_036897625.1 Pelargonium cotyledonis | reverse complement strand
GGGGTGCAAATGATACCTAGGCAATAGCCGAGGATGGTATCTTCACCCTAAGTCACGAGTGAGCCCTGTAAAGGACACCGTATGTAAAAGCGGGCTTGGGTAGTTACCTCTAGAACTAATAGCACTAAAATAGATTAGTTAAATCCATTGATCCCGTGAAAATCAATTACATTCTGACTCACGTCTTCTCCAAATACCTGGTACGCAGTCTCTTCCCTCTTTGCCTTCAATTCTCGCAATTACTTTATTTGCATGTTCACTGTCACACACGCAACAATACTCCCCCAAAACTGTTTACTCGCTTTCTTAGGTTAGTAGCACTATCACTCAGTACACCTACACAATCGCCTTCAGTTCCCTGCGAATACGATACTCGAACTTACCGTCATATATTACAAGGTCGACACCGGTACACTTGCCAGAGGTGCACCATTGATCACAGGAAACGGCCTCCGACGTAAGAATGAGAATCTCACACAAACAAGTTTATAGAAACTGAGATTGAATCGTAGCTTCGTGTCTAGTTCAAAATTGAAGAATGCACAAAGAACATGACGAACACTCGAAGAACACGTAGAGAGAGTTTTCGGTTCAGTATTACGAGTGCTCAAATGATAAAAAGTCTGACCTTTTGATGAGAGGCTTCGGGGCCCTATTTATAGTTTTTGACTTACCTGCTATGGTTGACCTTTAGTTGTCTGTCGTCACTAGTCCGGTCGTAGGAGCTCGGTTGTCACTACAAGAAATTGATCATTTATTGACGCATCAAAAGTGTCACAAAAACATGATATTTCGTCACAAAAAATAATAAGTTACAAAAATTCATCGTCACAGCATGTGCGTGGTATTCTGTAAATGTGACAATTTATTACTTTCGTCATCAAATATTTATTTTTATATGACAAAAATATGGATATGTCACTGAATTTTTTTTATTTTGTGACGTTTATTTTGTCATTTATTGTAAAACAAAGTTGTCATTTTAAAGTATATTTTGTCATCAAAAGTTAAACGTTTAAATAACAAATGCATATTTTGTCACCAAAACTATAGCTATGGTGACAAATTTCTATAATAATATGAAACTTTATAATCTTAGTGACAATTATAATTGACATAAATAAGTCTAACTATTGTCACATTAAAATTTATTTTGTCGCCAGAAAGTAGTAATTGATGACAATATAATAATTATCCTTGTATATTATATATCATGATTGATAATATGTCACCAAAAGTGTAATTTTTTTCTTAAATTTATACCTTTGTTTCGTTGTCATTGAAAATTATAGTCAGTGACTATATTATCATTGTCCCTAAATATTACAATTTCGGTGATAAAATATTCTCCATATACATGTTTAGAAACAGTTCTTCAAGCACAAAATTTGGTAGAAGTTTATTGAGACAAATGGAACAAGTATCAATACACACGGATTTAAGCTCAATCCCCAACCCACTGTTAGAAAACTATAGAATATAATATAGAAAATAAGGTAAACATAAACCGCAAGTACTCTACCTAACTATTATTTGTCATGAATAACAACCTAGATAAATATAGTCTCAATCTGATCACTCCCATATATATATGGATTGTTCTTTAAATGGTTACTGATTAATATCGTAAGAAACATAGAATCCTTCTAAAAGGAAAATTGCGGACCAATACCTATTCTCTTGTACCCAAACAAAACAATAAGGTTTCTGTTCAGCAACAACACTAGCGGCCACCATGGATGAAGATGATTACTCCGGAGACGATGGAGCCTACTATGTCGGACTCAGCGATGACGATGATCATCGTCGTTAACGGCATCCTTCACTACGAGTACACCGTCCTCACTGAATCTGACATCCGCCGGCAGGAGTAGGATGCCATCGCCAGAGTTTACAGGCATTTCGTCTCATCATCCACCGCCACCATTTTGCTGCTCCACTACAACTGGAGCGACAATAAACTAAACGACGAAGAGGCCGCCCGAAATCAGTCGGATTGCAGGAAATCAGTCGGTTAGTCTTGAGAAGAAAGAAAAAAAAAACAGTAACAAAAGACTATATATGAGTGGGACGCCACTAAGTAGGGTTAATAGAGAATATTCTATTTAAACAAAATACAAATTTATTAATTAAGTTATGTTGGTGAAATATAAAAGGTTTCTTAGTAAATTTTGAACAATTAAAAAAAACAATCAACATGTCTGGTATTTTTCTAAGATTGACTGGGCATGATCAATATATGAAAATTTAGTCCAGATAGATCAAATTAGTCAACGCCATCGACATATGTTATTTAGGTTATACAGTCAAGGATAAATTTCTTGATGTTAGATCACACCTAATTGATTTACGTCAAATTTAATTAAATTATTTATATCAAAATTAGACATTTGATCGCTATAGTCCACTTATGTCAAATTAATTTAGCCAATTTAAGCCAAACTTAGCAGTGTGATTATATCACACATAGTCAAATTAGGTAGCGCTAAGTCAAATTTTATTCTTATTTATGTCAAAATTATAAATCATCACTAAATTATCAAAATACATGGCAATATCTATATATTGTCTCAACATAACCAAAATACTTGACATAATCAAATTCATCATTTTTCACAAATATTTTATTAAAAGAAAAAACCGTCACAAAAGATTATATACTATAACAATACTTGAGGGTCTAATTAAAAATAAATAAATAAATAAAAACTTGAGGGTCAATTTTATTTCATAGAAATATTCAAATAAATGAAACTATAGGAAAATGATTACAACAAGACAGTGACAAATATGTTGTCATTTTCTTAGATTATTTTATGACAAACAGTAATTGTTGTAACAAGTACTAAGTATTGTGACCATAAAAAATTGTCATTAATTAACATCATTACATCAATAAAAAATTTCCTCAAATTTAAATAAGGTCACAATAAAATATAGATATATGACAAAATCAATTTTGTCATAGTGTTTTGGACTAAATTATGACGAATACAAAACGTCGTAAAAAATATTTTCTATCATGACGAAATAATCGTCATCAATTAACATTACTTTGTCATGAAAAAAAACTCACTCCAAAATTATGTTACTAATTCTTCCCTCCAAATCAATAAGTGATATACTAATTTTTTCGTCGTAAAATGTATTAAATGGTGACAAAATATTGTAGTAATGGTGAAACATAAAATTTGTCATCACAAAATATAAATGATGACGATTTTAAAATTTTGTGATTATTAGATAGTTATTAATGACAAAATAATGCGTGTAGTGAAAAAAACTGTCATAAAAGGTCAAATTTCTTGTAGTGTGTGGTCTCGGTCTTCATCCAGTTGGTTCGCACACCAACAGGATTGGATTATTTGTTTGACATGGTCGAGACTCTGGGAGTGAGTCACATGGAACTTGACCCATGGACGAGGTCGGTGCGTGATTCTTGGCGCATTAGGGTGTGGGCGTGACCGTGGTCACGAGTCGGGATATGAAGCATGAGTTTGGATTGTGGACAATGATGTAAGACTTGGCGCAGAGTTTGGATACCTAATTCATCCAATCATAGACAAAGGACGAACAAAATTTGATTCATGGACGATGTCACAAAAGCGTACAATATTTTTGAATGGGGAGCTCTTTGAGCTCAGACTTCTTTGAGCACATACCTCTTTGAGAGAAGAGCTCTCCGAGTGAGGAGTTATCCGAATGAGGGAGCTACTCAAATGAGGAAGTTATCCAAATGAGGAAGCTACTCAAATGAGGAAGCTATCCAAATGAGGAGCTATCCAAATGTGGAAGCTAAACAAATGAGGGGCACTCCAAGAGAGGAGCGAATGGACAAAACCACGCGTGAGCGGATGGCCAGCGGGTCCGCGCAAGCGCGTGATGGTCATGCGATTTTCTTGGGTCCCTTTTTGGATTTTTTCTTTTGAATTTCGAACTATCTTTGGCCCGAGTTGACTTCTTTGACTGGTTCAGCGTGCCACGTGTCGCTCGATCATTGGCCAATTTATTTCTGATTTTTTATGCTGAATCAATTGTCTCCCACTCCAAGAGATTTTGATTTATCGCAATTGCGATGTAGTGATGCTGGAAGATGGTGATCATATTCTCAACTTCTTTCCTTCTAAGTAGCATTCATGTTGAATTTACGGGAGACAAACATTGGTGTTAACTATTTGGAAAGTTGAACTTCTTTGGATATCGAATTTTCTTGGGGCGTCGAATCACTTGGAACGTAGATCATTTTTTAGCGAGGCAAATTCGGAGCGAGGCAAGTTGATAGTGAGGAAAATTTGGGACGAGGAGAGGCGTGATCGTGAAGATGACCAACAAGGACCCGCAATGGCGAGGAGCGGAAGCTCATGACATTTTCTAACACTTAGAAGTTTTTTTTTGGAAAATTTCTCTTGGATGGACTCTCTTGCTGAGTTTTGGCACTTTAGAATTTTTTGGTGAAGACAAGACTCCTTGACTTGATGAAGGCAAGACTCTTGGGAGGCGACGCTCCATAACTTGGTGGAGACGAGACTCCATGACTTTTGAACAATTCTCCGCAGAGGCATGTTCTTTCATCTGCAGATAATTATATAACAAACCTTACATTGCTTCTACAATGTATGGTAAGGGCGGGTTCCCTAACCAAGTCCTAAAGCGATGCTTATTCAAGGCATGCCCCCTCATTCGCAGACGAGTGCGAAACTGACCTACTCCTTTTGTTGAAAGATTACTTGGCCTCTACAATATATGGCGATGATGAGTTCCCACACCAAGTCTAACACAAGTGGCTTCTCGCATGGGATACTTTTCTTGCTTTGGAGATAGGTGTCTAGCATGAGATGTGTCCCCGTATAAGCTCCTAGAGTACGAGGCAAGGATGTGCACTTTGTAGGGTGTGAGGCTAGGATGCACACTTCCCTTAGAAATTATTAGAGAGCTTCCTTCAATCGATAATGGAGTCGACACATGTTTACAAGGCATGACGGTCTATATATACTCAATTTTTTAGGCTAACCCATGCTATCAAGACATAACGATCTATCATTCTTTGGTGAGGTTGACCCATGTTGTCAAGGCATGTCGATTGATCCTCCAAGGGTGAGGTTGACCCATGTTGTCGAGGCATGACAATCAAGCCTCTAATGGTGAGGTTGATTCATGCTGTCAAGGCATAACAATCAAGGCTCTAATGATGAGTTTGACCCATGCTGAGCCAAACGTTTGGGCATGAAGGGGAGCAAACCGAGTCAAAATCAAGTGGATTTACCGACAGTTACGCCGCAGTGAAAAGCCATCTACGCCGCGTCGCCAAATATGCACTCTATTAATAGGAAAGTTTGGCTAGGGTTTTGGAGCCGAATTCTCTCTTGCTTCTAGCCGTCTGGTGTCTTTCTCTTGAGTTCTTTCAGAGGGTTGAGAGCTTTTATTCGTTCTCCATTCACCATTAGAGCTTAGTTAGGTTCTAGTAGAGGATTAGTGTGTGATCTAGGCTAATCAAGAGCTTGCTTACTCGATTGTCGCCACACACAAAGTAGGATATATTGTTTCGCTATTTTTACATCTTGGTACTTGGATTTGAACTTTGTAATCTCATACAATTTGTTCAATCTATTAGAATGCTTTGTTTTAGCGATTCAATAGTCTATTATATATGCCTGATTGTAGTTTGTACTTCCATGTGTAACTAATCCCTTATTGTAAGGATGTAGTTGACTTGGGGTTATTGTTTAATTTGATTTATTGCTTTTGTTTAGTTGTTCTAAATACTTTTCATTGTGGTGGTTTGTTGGGTTCATGCCTAGTTATGGATTGATCACCCATGACTTTGATCACAACGCGAGCTTCACCTTGATCATAGGCTTGTTCGAGTGGATTGAACCACTTAGTGGATTAACTCCATTGCAATTACATGCTTTAGGGTTTTCCATGCCTCTAACAAGATTCGGACGCATAGCCAAAACATTTTTGACCCCTTTGCAATTACATGCCTAGGGGCACAAATTACATCTCGGTACTAACCGAGGATGATGTATTCGTGTTGAGTGTCAAGTGAGATTTACGAGGGACAATTTATTACTTGAGCGGGCTTCAGGTAGTGAAAAGTAGACAATTAGATATTAGTAGTCAAATTGGACAATACCCCATTCTTAAGTCAATTACATCCCGATCATGTCTATCACATTTGTTTACTCTTGCTTTATTTTCCCCGCAATAAAAAACACACACCCATTAACTGTTTACTTTTCATGTCTAGATTAAATAACTACAACCCAGTAATTCAATAACCACCATTGTTCTTTGTGGAGACGATATACTCAGAACTTACCAATTCTATACTACTTGTGCGACCCTGCTACACTTGCCGGAATTATGCACCAACTACGCTCTTATCTCTCTTTGCTTCCATAATTTTGTTCTTTTTATGTTTATTGCATGTTCACGATTACACACACAATCACCATCCTCCATCTTATTTATGGGCTCTCCTAGGATAGATACCGCTAACACTAAATACACAACTATAAACCGCCTCAAGTTCTTTGTGGATACGATACTCGGACTTCACCGTCCTATATTATGAGGTCGACACCGGTATACTTGCTAGAGCCGCACCACCGGACCACCTCCCCATACTAGTTTAGGGTTTATAATGGTTGTTATTTCAATTATATACTTTGGATTTTGAGCTTTGTAATTCATACAATTAAACAATCTATTAGTAGTTTTTTTATAAATTTGTTATTATATTATTTACGCATTATTGTAGTTCATACAATCATGTGTAACTAAACCCTTGTGGTAGGGATATAGTTGACTTCGATGTAGTGTTTGAATTAACAAATTGTTTATGTCTAGTTGTAATTTACTACTTTGTGTTGTGGTGGTTCGTTGGGTTCAATGTTTAGTTATGGATTGATCACTCATGACATTGATCACAACACGACTCTCACTTTGACCATAGGGTTGCTCGCGTGGATCAAACCACTTAGTGTAATGAGCCCATTGCAGTCATGTGCTTTAGGGCATTCCATGCCTTCAATAAAGCTGGTTGCATACCCAACACGTATGTGACCCCTTTGCAGTCACATGCCTAGGTGTGCAAATTACACCTAGGAATTAAACGGTGATGGTGTATTTGTGTTGAGTTTCAAGTGAGCCTTATAGTGGACACTTGATTATTTGAGCGAGCTTGGATAATGGAAAAGTAAACAACTAGATGTTAACAATTAATTAGTGCACTACTCCATTCATAAGTCAATTGCATCAAGATCACGTTTATCACATCTGTTTAATCTCTGTTTTGTTTTCATGCTATTTACGTTTATTCAATTTACTTTCTTGCAATCAACAACACACACTCTTTCACTATTTAATTTCTTGCATAGTTAAATAGCTACAATCTAGTTGACCCTTTACCACCACAGTTCCATGTGGAGACGATATACTCGAAACTTACCAAGTTCTATATTACTTGTGCGACTCTAGTTATAAACTTGCCAGATTTACGTACCAGGTTTCCCTATGCATTTGATCAAGTCGGCCCAAAAGTTGGGGTGTATGTGACCCCCCTATAAATAATATGCTTGTGGGAGCAATTATGTGTAGTAAAAAACTGTTAGTGAATTCACCCTTTAGACTCGGGTGATCTTTACAAGGGACGCCCGAGTACAAGAAATGGCTCGAGCAATAAATAGAGTGAAGTATCTTGGCAACTTTCAAATGAAAGCTTAATTGACCTTTTATCATGCTAACTACTTTTGTTCCTCCATCAAGTTGCATATCTTTAGTTCCTCTTAATCTCTTCGGATCATTTGTAAATATTTATTTTATATGTCATTTAATTATTGCGCTCAAAACCTCACAAATTCTTTATTTATTGATTTTCCAAATTCTCCCGTCTTAGAGTCTAAGCAACAATCTTGTAGTCCACCTTAGACTATGTGGATACAATAACTCATACTTCCATAAGTCATGTATTACTTAACAACGATCAGTACACTTTCCGAAATGTGTGTCAAGATTTTGGTGTTGTTGTCGGGGATTCTTCAGTGAAACAGAAATGTGTGTCGGAGATTAGGCACACGCTAAAGTTGCCAATCATCCATTGTTGTAAGCTTAAAAACTAGCTTATATTGCTTGTATTCTAGGATGCTTGTAAGTGGCTTTTGATTCATTTACTAGTGTTCATTTCCAGCTAGGTGTTGAGAGGTTAATGTGACTTATGTATCTCTTTGCTTAGTTAAGTTTCAAGTGGCCTTTGGAAAGAGGGGCTTGGATAATTATTAATAGAATTAGTGTTTATCACTTAAATATTCTCATTTCATCGTGCACGTCCAACACCAATGGTTGAGTCTGAGACCGCGGCGACGCCTGAAGCCATCACGCGTGCCCAATGCCAATGGTCTCGTCCAAGACCGCGTCCTACTAAGCCAAAAGTTTCGTCCAAGACCGCCGGCGCCCAAAGACATTCAAATCAAGTCCAAAAAGCACCAAGGAGCTTAAATCAAGTGCCCAAGTAAAATGAGATCGACCCTCGGAACGCAAGCGAGCGACGAGGAACAAAAACAGGCGAAACTAGTTCAGTGTCGACATGGACCACCCTCACGGCGACATACCATCATCTTGACGAAGTCGATGATCCAAGCTCGTTTTGGTGTTTTGGTCATTCTAAGGGTTCTAGCTCTTATCCAGGGATTTGGGAAAATTAGTGACGCTCAATAATAATTTGTGGTACCTATGTCATGATTTCGAGCTTCCGCGAAATCCCATCAACATCTCAAAAGTCAAACACACTCTCACTGACACTGTGGGGATGCTACCCAGAGTGGTAGAGGATTCTGATAGTTCCAACGAATGCTCTCGATCGCTAGATATACGGGGACTCAAGACATGATCGACACATACTAGGTGCCTGAGAGTCAAGAGCCAAAGCCTCAAGTTGGTCCAAAACGAACCCTAAAACCTCAACATCCAATCACGTGTCGACAAGTGACTATAATTGGGAAAAGATAGAAACATCCATCTCTAAGTAACACTAGGAGATCTCACAATCTCATATGCACTTACTCTCTCTAGATTTATCTCCCAAAATCGAGTATTCCGGCTGAGAAATGATTCTCACGCCTGAGGGGACTCAAGACATGATCGACATACACTAGCAACATGAGCCAAGAGCCAAAGCCACAAATTGGTCCAAAACGGTCTCTAAAACCTCAACATCCAATCACGTGTCGACACGTGACTATATTTGGGGAAAAATAGAAACATCCCTCTCTAAGTAAGACAAGGGGTTCTCACAATGTCATATTCACTCCCTCTCTCTAGATTTATCCCCTAAAATCATGTATTCCAGCTGAGAACTGATTCTCACGCATGAGGGGACTCAAGATATGACCAACACACACTAGCAATGTGTTTAGGAGTCAAGAGCCAAAGCCTCAAGTTGGTCGAAAATAGACCCTAAAACCTTAACATCCAATCACGTGTCAACACGTGACTATAATTGGGGAAAGATAGAGACATCCCTCTCTAAGTAAGACAAGGGGATCTCACAATCTCATATTCACTCGCTCTCTCTAGATTTATCTCCAAAAATTGTGTATTCCTGCTGAAAACTGATTCTCATGCCTGAGGGGGCTCAAGACATGACCGACACACTAGCAACGTGCCTGGGAGTCACCTCTCTCACAATGTCCAAACCACGGTGCCACTTAGAACAACACCACTCCATGTGTTGACCTCCAAATCCTTCCCGGACAGCTCCTTTTGACCTTCGATGATGTGTAACGGTTCTAGATACTATTCCAAGGCTAATTCAAGGTCTGGACAATGTCAAGGCACCTCTAAAACACTTCAACAAGTTTTTACAAGCATGACCTTGAGAGCTACGCCTAACTAAACACAAGCTGATAAAAGGCTGACCGAACATGCTAGCCTCAAGGACACGCATCCTCTATGCTTCCAAGCACTCATGACTACGCCTCTCATTGTACTAGCTCACTAAGAGTCTTGGTAAGATCTCCACACACTTCCATGCACTAATAGCTAGCTAAGCTTTACAATGCATGGGCTCACCAAAGGTCATAGCAAGTTTATAACAAGTCAATACCATGTCCACATACATGAGCAACATGTCTAAGACCAAGAAGCCCAACATCCTAAAAGGGCTAAGGAATGGCATGAAATCAAGTGAGCCATTAGGGCTTCTAAAAGCCAAATGGGCTAAGATGGGCTTCAATTCTTCACCGATAAATCACGTCGCAACAAGTACGCAAGATGGTGGTAAGGTTTCCCTATAAATACCCCCCTCTTCCAAAGGGAAATGGGTTCACAATTTCACTTCTCATTTCATTTTGAGGGCTTCTCTCTCTAGAAGCTTTCTCTCTCTAGAAAAGCTTAGTGTTCACCAAACAAGGACTTACTCTCACACTTGAGGTGGAGTGCTGGTAACACAACCCCAGGTGCTTCGTTCCTTTGGTATGTTTTCATTACGTAGGTGACAGGTTCCAAAACTCAAGTTATGCAAACAAGCTAAGGAAATCGGACACTTGAACTTTAGGCTAGAAACCTTAACGTGGAAAAGAAGAAACACAACAACAAGTGCAGGAAAAATAAATTCTCTTAGCTAAGTGTGATCGCATTGACCGAAAGTCAAAATGAGCACATCAGTTTTGGTTCCATTGCCAGGAAAGGTTTGAAAGCCACTTACCCTAACCGCCCAACGACAATACAACACCCACTCTCTAATGGCAGGCCCTAGCAGCAAAAGAGTTTCCGGAAAAGCACCTCCGCC
>JAYMTA010006046.1:0-10789 GCA_036897625.1 Pelargonium cotyledonis | reverse complement strand
ATATATATATATATATATATAATAATAATAATAATAATTGTGGTTATTCTTTTTAGCAAAAGAAAAAGAAATGGTTTGAGATTGAAAGTAAATACTTTATTTAGATGCCTTCTTCTCTAAAAAACAACATTTTTTTTTCTCTCTGAATGTTCAAGTAAAGTGCAAGGTTTAATATTACGCAACAGCTATCACTCTACCTCCATACTCTAAAATTGCTTTTTTCATGTAAAGAATAAATATTAATTTGGAACTGTTTTTTCTTTTTTTTTTTTTGCATTGAAAAAAATCACGTAGTATATTATTGTATATAGCTACTTGGTTTGCATGGTTGACTTGTGGTAGCCTGTAAATTAAATTCTTTGACTTTACTATTTGCATAAATTGATATATAATTTCACCTAATTTTTATAGAGAATTATTATTATAAAAATGTGTGATAAATGAATATAATTCAAGTTTAATCATTATAGAAAATATGGTCACGGTCATTTAGCTAAATTCTACCAATCTTAAATGATGATTTGAAAACATATGCATCAACTTAATTGGGTTTCATTATGATATAAGTTAAGAGGTTAAACCAATTGATTTGAGATAGACATGAGATTGATCTACTGTAAGCAGCTTTCAAATTTGGCCAATAAATCAACTTACTCAAAATTAAGATGATGACAACATGTCTTGTAATTTTAAACTAGCTTAAAATAAGTGTTATTTTTTAATTATATTATTGTTTCAAGCTTTATTTTTTCTTTATAAAAAATATTTATGTATGAATTGTCAGTAATGTTTCTATAATAAGTTAGTCAACCTAACTTAAAATTGTTATAACACATATGCATGAAGATGGATTATAATATATACAACACTATCTAATTTCTCTTAATTTGATCTCAAAATAAAAGTTAAACATTTATTTTAGAACAAAAGTATTACTCAACGATAAATAATTTGATTTGTGTCACGCAACTTTAATTTCGAATTGCGGTCTAAAATTTTAAGTATTAAATTGTATATCTAAGATATTTTCTCAAATATGAGAAATATTAGGTATTTAAGACAGATTGTAATGACGATTCTTTCAACAACAACAAAAATGTTTAGTATGTTTCTTACTGAATTGTAATATTTTCTAATAAAATTATAGTAACTAATGAAATCACAATTGATTAACATACATAAACAAGTTTGTAAACAATATTATCACTTCATTACAAGTTAGGTCATTCATGATTCATTACAAGGCTCTTTTATGTCGTAAGAGGGTTTTTATAGACAATATTTGAATATGTAGTTAAAAAATAAACCATATAATTAGAATTTGAATATATACTTAAAAGTAGTTAGTATCAATATTTTTATTGTATCTACTATTACTTTTTTGAAAGTATATATATTATCAATAACTCAAGCCCAATTGCATAAACGAAATAATAGGCATCGGGACACCCTGAACAAAAAACTATATCTCCTAACGCAGAAAATAAAAGCCCAAACAATTCATGAGCTACCCTACTTACAGAACTAACAAACAAAAAGACCAACGTTCTCAAATTTGTTATTATTATTCTCAAATTGTGGTCTAAATTTGTTATTATACATTACTGTCATTGGTATACGGATAGGTATTATTATTATTATTGTCCGCGTTTCTTCCATCTCCATCCTGAGTCTGAGTTTCATATGATTCCATGGATTGACCATTTACAAGTGGTGCGGTGCTGTGGGCTCCATCTTCTGTCATCACTCATGACTCATATATATATATATATAGTCTCATACCATTACTCCTATTATTAAATTTAACAATGCTAATGAAAATACATTGAATTACTTCCAAATTTATTTTATTGGGTCAACCGTCCACACATATTTTTAGGTATATTCACAGCCACGCTGTTATTCTTTTCACTAAAAATGATTACATTCATTTTCACAAACACGTGTACGTCGTGTATTACACTTGCTTTAATTTATTTCTCACTAAATTAGTAATTAACCAATATCTCACTTACTATTATAAGTACTTATTCCAAAAATCATAAAAGAATTACAATGAGAAACAACATATTTCTTAAGAATCAGATTAAGATCTAGGAACCAAAAATAAATAGCACCTACATCGCTGATCCTATCCCGGTCCCGTTCTAAGCGGTAGAGAGAAACTCAATACTAGACAATCATCCAAATCTTAACGCAAGACCCAGAGTTGCTAGTATTTCAGCCCGGATCATAAGTGATCACGGGAACAACCTAAAAAACACTAAACCTAAATCACAAGAAGACTCAATAAACACTAAAACACCAACCATCGAGGGAGGGAAAATCAACATCCAACGAGGGAGGAGTGACCACTAAACAAAACTAAACTAAAAAACTAAAACCCTATCGGTACTACCCAGATCTGAACTGAAGACGGCGTTGTGCGTGAACTCCAACATCTCTTTGCATTACCGAAGGCAAAAACTCCAGCGGTAGAGCCGCCAGAGGCTGCTGCACTATACGTCAATCAAACCGAGCACACAGAGGGATAGAGGCGGCGGCACTAGGGTCCGGCGGCCAGGCCGCCGGGGACGGCTTGAAACAGATCTCAACTATAGGCTTGCAAGGGAGTAGTGGAGGTGTAAATTATAAGTACTTACTTTGTTTTCTGTTAAGAAGTGATTTTGCATCCCGCTTCATTTAATAAGTTCAAATATGTTTGTATGTTCTTTATGAACGACTTAATGATTAACAAACACATACAGCGCCATAGATTCAAATTAAAAGAGAGAACTACACGTTTACCTCACCAAATTTTTTGTCTATAAATCTTATTATGAATAATTAAAATTTTGGAAGACTTAAATATTTTGCCTTAAAATATTATTATTTGAAACAAAATTTTTTTTTTTTTTTTGGAATTAGAAAAAGAAGTAAGAGCTCATGTGTGTAATGTTATCATCTTCAAAATAGCCGGTGCCAATGCAATGGTGAAGCAGGTTCAGACCATTCACTCATTAGGCTGACATTTCTTTTTTCGTATTTTTTTAATTAAATTTTTTGGCCAACTCCTATGACTCACATGTGTACATGAGCTTGAGCATTGCACACCTAATTTCAAAATTGAAATAAAATATAAACATCTTTTTCAGTTGGATATAAAAATTGTGTTATTGAGGCAGTACTGAGATATTTTATATGCATTATTTGAAGTAGATGGTAGCTACTTCTCTCAAATTTTGTATTCATTTAATTAAACAAATTATATCATTGTGATTATTTTGTTTATACACATAATGTATCATCATAAAACTAAAAGGCAGTTGAAAGGTAAGGATCATGGGGTCATTAGACTAATGTTATGACTTATTTATTTACATTTTTAATTAATAGTTATATAAAAGATCAAAATGATAGAGGTTCAAAAATGATTGTTTTTGTATCCAACAAATATGCAAATATGCAATTGCTAGATGTGCTTGCATGTTACCTTCTTCCCGGGCCTGCTTCATTATCAAATTGCTCATCTTGTCCTTGCACAAATGGCATGTCATATTTAATAATTAACACAATGATTTTATTGGATTATGGTTATTTGTCTAAAATAATATTAATAACTCTCATTCAATGATTTCTAGTACCTTCACTATGTCTCTTAATTAACTGTATTTGATCTTAAACTCACACTAGAATCAACATTGTCCTATGTACGTATCATATATTCAGTTTTTGCGTTTTCTATCTTCGATTACAAAACCATCTAATTTTATCTATAATCATAGCGTGCAATGATGAGATTTTGAACTAATTGTGATCATAAAAATGATGAGAGTGATTATCATGAAGTACATACTGGTGAGATAATTGAGAATTATGAATCAAATTGTGAGCAAGAATCTTGAAACATGTTGAATAATAGATAAATAAGTTGTATGTGGGCTCAAAATGTTGTAATTTTCAGTGTCATCCAATTGTTGCTAGGAGAATAATGGAATTTTCAGTTCAAGCAAGCTGAATTGTCATTCCATAACAACCCCAATTATATTTTGGTTGAAAACATTTTTTTTTTAAATGATGAAGTGAATGATAATTGGAGAGGTGATGTTGGTCACACCTACTATAAATATTAGCTAAACAACTCAATTATTTGGTAAGAGTAGTTGTTCTAATGCTAATACTAATACTCATTGTGGGAGGAGCTGGCCACACTTTGCCACTTGAGCTTAATTATATACATATATTAATTTGGTCTTTACATTCTAACCAATACAAATTAGTTAAGAATTTTAGAATTTCTAGCTTCACACCATTTGTTGCCTTGTATTATTGATGTTATATTGCAGTTTAATTGCACTCAAACAATTATTATGCATGATGTATGTTTGAATTATGCATTATGTCAAAATTGAGCAATGAATTAAACCAAATAAATTTGATTTAGTTTAAGGCACCGATAATACTATGGCAACATATTAAACATATGAATTCATTGTCGTTTGATTCTCACAAACTCATAGAGTCAGGTATGAATTACATTTTAAGATGGTGCTATTTTCTCATTGGTCTAACTTAGCTTAAACAAAACAAAAATAAAATTTGGCGGAATCTCAAACATGACACATTCTAATTGGATCCAGGTGGACGCTCTGTGCCAACAAATTAAAAATTAGTGCGAGTATATGTGTTAATTCATGACGTGTCAAACTTCTAGAAGTTTGGTTTTGGCTCATAGCATTCATTGTTTTTAATATACATATATTAAGCATTTAAGTTGTGGATGATATATGCATGGATCATTGTGCTTTTTATTTTATTTTTGATTCAAATGTCATTTTCAAGTTAGGTGGTATTCATTTTCAAGTAAAACTTATTAAGAGTTAGCGACTAATTTGATCATCACTTTGTTATAAACTAAACTATATAATAACAACTCCATATCTAAAAGATAAAATGGTTGTTAAATGGTTATAATCACCAATATCAACAGTTCAACAACCATATTGCTATTGTCATCAACAACTCTTATTCCATGACAATCACAAAACTATATACATAGCCCTCAATTAATTAACAAGATATTAAGAAGGAGATAACCCAAATTAATGATCAATGTCTTCTCAAACACTCTTGTCCTTCTGGATTTATTCATTTAAGTGAAATTGAGTTTAATGAAATATGGGATAAGGTTTAGTACTATATTTATATGGCCGATTCAATTGGTCCAAAATTTTATTTATTATATTTCTTCAGTTACAAACAATCTTTATTCCAAGCACTCACTTCTCAAATTATTGTCTTCTTGATTTTCAATCAACCTTCAAGATATATATCATGAAAGCATTTAGTTATCAAAGAAATGAACAATAATCATAAAAGCTCATCTTGAGTAGGAAACAAGAATGCATATATTTATTGTGCTCATCAATGTTCCTGTTTTTATTAATTACAAGTCAATTATATATCTGAATTTATGTTATGATAACGATAACATTGGACCAACTATTATATATAAGATGGTTAATTACAGTAAAATTGACATTTCCAATACAAATTTGATTATGTGGACGTCATGCATGTTTCCATGCAAGACCACCATGTGATCGATCATAACCCAACTATATTGGGTTGGTAATATTTTTCTACAACTTGCCGGCCAAGATTCAGTTTATGTTTGAGAGTTCCCATGAGATTATTTTTCAAGAAATATGTGCCCTAGTAATTGAATCCAATGACTACGTACTTGTCTATATATATATATTATGGATATACTGGAACATTTAATTAATTATTTGTTTATATATATGATTAAAATAACAAAACAAAACCAAACTCTTCCCTAGAGGGCATCTCGAGGTGCACTGACCATGACATGAAAATTGAAACACATATATTACAACAAAATGTAATTTTATATCACTTTTACTACTAACTCATGGTAATATAAGTTATGTAACACTACATACATACAATAAAATATTCTATTTTGGGATGTCGTTTCGACGCGTTTCATGTAATTGCGATGTCTATGTGGCGCAGCAACGGGTTGTGTCGTAAGATTTGTGCGACATCTCCGCGTCCACTTGAGATTCGTCCTAGTCAGTAGGGTTTGCGACGTCCTTGTGGACGCAACGACGTCACAAACGCACCATCGGAAATGTTGACGTTGCAAATTAAAGGATTTCTTGTAGTGGTATTTTCACAAGTTTTGTTAGTGACATAATTAATAGTGAAACATAGAAGAATAAGTGGTTGGATGTGAATTGAAATCCAATATTAGAGTTCAATTAAGGTGACAATTATTGAAAGCCCTAGCTTGTGCCCTGTTTATTGGACAAGCAATGACAATGCCAAGTTCCTTCATTTATTCATAGCTGTGACCTGTGAGTGAGTGAGAGAGAGAGAGAGAGCTTGTTTCTCACACTAACAATTTTAACACCAGTGATTGGAATGGAAATTGAGATGGTCAGAAGAAAACATGGTGGGGGCAGTGGATGGTTTAGGCACACAACATGAACATGAAAATACCAGTGACTAATGAATTAAAAGCAGCTGTATCCTATATATATATATATATGTTGATGTCAATGTCAATGTCATCCTTTTTTTTCCACCAAAAGTGTCCCTTGAATTGAAGGTCATTTAGCAGAAATGTGATTTAGAGCCACAAAAGAGAGGGGTGTGGAAGAGAATTAAGGGCAAGGGGTCCAAATTAAAGACCTAACAAAAAGAGATTGTTTAGGAATGAGGAAGCAAAAGCTAAGAGAAGAGGAGGCCCATGTTTCTTACATGTGACTATTGTCTCCTCCTCCATCTACCCATGTGCATTTATGTTATCTTCTCCCTCCAATCTCCAATCCCCAATCTTATTTACTTATCTTGTTTGCCTCTTGGATGTGTGTGTATCACTCTTAAAAAAAATATGTTATTATATGTAATTGTTGAAAGTAACACTCTCACCAAGGATTGCTCGGTGAAACAGTTTAAACACTATAAATTATTTTTCAGATTTCGAGTTCGGACATCTTTGCACACTATATAGGGTGAAATGAGATTTTGGGTTAAATGGAAGGTGTTATCTACTGTTGTGTAGTTCAATTGAGAAAATAGTTATGAAGTGCGCAAAAACGATGGTCCAAACACCATGTATAACCCAAAAATATACATATTTGAATTGGGCCCATTGGAAGTAGTGGATTGATAATATTTGCAAGGGCCTGCTTAAAAAACACTTTGGAATAGAGGCTTAACTCATTGGCTTCAAACTTTAGGTTGGTTAGTGGAACAAGTCAAAACCTGCAAACATATAAAACTTGAGCAGGGCATCCAAATAAATGTAGTAATCAAAATACTATTCTAGTGCTTATAATAACTATAAATGTATGTACATAAATGAGAGCCAAAAAGCTCAGTGATCAGAGTACAAAACAGAAGAAGGTGAAGCTGAGGTGTTTCCAGGTTGAAGGAAGTTGTGATACCAAAGAGCAGAGTCTTTCAAGTGTCTCCGCAACCCATTCTTGAAATCAACATAAATGAAACCAAATCGATTGCTGTATCCGCCCATCCATTCATAGTCATCCATCAACGACCACGCATAATATCCTCTCACATCCACTCCCCTACATTTCCAATACATAATCATCATTATCATCATCCAAAACTAGAAGCTACACACAAGGTTTTCAACGGTGATTTGAAAAATGGAAGCATCGTACTCACTTTTTCATAGCCTTTAAAATGTGGATGAGATGGTCCGAGAGATACTTAATTCGCAAGCTATCTCTAAGTAGTTGTTCAACCGGCAATGTGCCTATATCAGCAAGTCCTGAAAATTCATACATAAATCACTTAAAGAATATATGTGAGATTATTTTGAATAATATTTCTTCTACTAGATAGCCAAAATTACCATTTTCAGTAATATAAATTGGAGGATTGTTGTATTTTTCTTTTACATATATCAGAAGGTCCTCAATTCCCTTTGGGTACATGTGGATCCATATCACACCTGTCTGCAAATTACGGAGTAATTATATCAAATGAAAGCATCAGTAAACGGCAATTCAAGACAGATAGAGAGAAAGAGAGAGTACCGGTTCTCCAATTGGAACTCCATTTTTGGTGACTGGCATGAAGGCAAAAAGAAAGTATATATATATAAGAGAATTATTCGTACAAATCATTCATTTCTGCATATTATTCGAAGTAACATGATACTAGTGTAATCTGCATAGCACACCGATTAATTAATTGGCATACACATAAAGAAATGATACACTGTGGGCTTACATGAGAGAGTGACATGATCATCTGTGGTATAACTGAGGTTGGAAGTCGTCGAGTTGTTGTCTTGTACATAATTTGCAGTGTAGTAATTTACCCCAAGAAAATCAAAGGATCCTTTCACCATTTCAGACTCTGCTTTGGTAAATTTGGGCAGCCTGTTGCCTACCAAAGATTGCATACTTTCCGGATACTTGCCATACACAATTGGATTTATACTCCTGTGTATTAAATGAAAAATATGTGTCATAATATGAAATGAATCTCTTTCCGATACTCACATACTCAGGTTTCATTCATATTATTTTGGCTACAAAACTTGAAGGATTGTCGAGCTACATAATCACGCAAAAATTTATAGAAACGAGCACCATACGCTATAACTAGTGTGCAAGGACGGATACTCACCATCCAAATGTGAAATCAAGAGATCTAGAGGCCGCATCACGACATGCAGCAGTTTCATATTTAGGCACAACCCACATTCCTACCACAGTAATTCCAATTTTTCCCTTCTGCCAACTCTGCCCATCATCGATTCCATTCGTTTTAATATAAAATTATATTGCTAGTTTTTTCACAGACCGTTAATTGAGTACAAAAAATATACACAAACCTGATATCTGTTCCTATACAGTTTGACAGCAGTTGCATGAGCAAGAAGCAGATGATGTTGCACTACGTAGGGTTCTGTGGCAGAATTCCCAGCAGTGCAATTTCTAATGTATTTAGAACATCGACCTGGTGCAGCTATACCACTTGCATAACCATAATGTGCGAATAAGTGTGGCTCATTCAATGTCACCCAGAGCTTCACGCGGTCCCCAAATTCTCTGAAACACAGGTCTGCATAGTCGCGAAAATCATTCCTGTGTTCATGAAGAGAGTCTGTTACAAACTAGTTAACAAGGAGGCAGGTATGGTTTAAGTCAAACAGCATCGTTTGTAAGTAACTTACACAAAGTTTGTGCTCAAAACTCCACCGTACTCATCTTCAAGCGCTTGTGGCACATCCCAAAACCATAAAGTCACAAAGGGTTGAATACCTACAGCGTAGAATTATATTGATCATATGTACGCAACAAGCCAACATCAGATCTAACTTCAATATTGAAGTAGATGTAGGTGTATGAATGTGACCTCTGGATAGGAGCTCATTGATGAGATTGTTGTAGAAATTGATACCAAGCTGGTTGACACCCCCGCCGACTCTACCCTCTATAATGGAAACCCCAATTACATTTTATTTAGTAATTTGTGTTAGTAACTAGATGGCGCTAATTATCACATTAATGGAAATGATCTTACTAGGAAGCACTCTGGACCATGAGATGGAGAGTCTGAAAGACTCCATCCCGATATCTTTCATCAGTTTGATGTCCTCCTGTTAGCGTGTCAATTAGATAGTACTCGACGATAGGCTGATCAAATAAACAGAAAACATTGCCATATTACCTTATAACGATGGTAAAAATCATCTGCAACACTTCCATTTCCATAATCCTCAACATTCCCTGCCATAATATTTATCAGAGAGGAAGCTAAAACAGTAAGCCCTTAACTCACCACACCCAAAATCAACCGGCGAGACATTGTGATTGAGCATGAATTTAAGGACAAACACCAAAACCATTATGAAAATCTTTACAACTTCAGAATCGGTGCCACTGGAATTAATTGGAAAAGGAAAAGGAAATTGAAGAAATATTAGGGTAAAAGAAGAAAAGTGGGAAATGGAGACCTGGAACGAAATGATCCCAAATACAAGGTCCTCTACCATATTGGCTTGATGCTCCTTCAGACTGAACACGTACCATCGATTATTAGTATGATAATTAAACTATATGTATATGTTGGTGCAGAGGCAGAAATTAAGGACCTGGTAAGCAGAGGAGCCGGCTCCGAACAGGAACCCAGCCGGAAAACTGGTTCGAGTGAAGGGAACATCATGCGAAGCTTCAATTGCAGCAATATTTATGTACACGACGACGACGACGAGAGGAGCTCCTGGAATCCCCATTTCTTGGACCTTTTTTTCTGATTCTTTCAGGTGATGTCATGTATGAGGAACAATGTTGTGGCTCTGGGTTCTGTTTCAGAAAGTGGTGGTCCACTCCACTCTCTTGCTGTCGCTGCTGCGGTGATATCAATTTTGATATGGGCAATAGCATATGATATATGTGATTTAGTTAGTTTTGGGTTAGAAAATGCAGTTGATAATTGTTTTGCTAAATGTTGCAAGTGAGTTATCTTCTAAATGACCAGCTATATTCTCACAATCCCTTCTAAAATAAATATTCTGGCATTGTCCGCCAAAAGAAATGTTCTATCTTTGACTGAACCGAGGCATTCCATAATGATTTTCATTAAGGAAAAAAAAACTTCGAGTTGAGAATAAAATTATTCCATTCCATGATTTCCATTGTGAATGTTGAGTACAGAAGAGTAGACAAAGTAAAGCTAATTGAGAAGGAACTTCTTGAACCAATAAGCCGAGTTCTTGAGATATCTCTTCAAATTGTTGTTG
>JAYMTA010006045.1:0-10790 GCA_036897625.1 Pelargonium cotyledonis | reverse complement strand
TATAATATATTAATAGATTTATATTTATATAAGATGGTGAAGGTGGTGGTGTTTGTTACATACTACCTAGTCTACCTAGCTTGAGTTGTATTGTAATTTGTATCTCTCTGTCTCTGTGTTTCTTGTTCTTCTTTGGCTTTGAAGTTACAAAAATATATATACACAGAGAGAGAGAGAGATCAAGTACAGTAGTTGCAGTAGTGAAGAAGAATAGGAAGAAGATGGGAAGACAACCATGCTGTGACAAAGTAGGGTTGAAGAAAGGGCCATGGACTGCTGATGAAGACAAGAAGCTCATCAACTTCATTCTCACCAATGGCCAATGCTGCTGGAGAGCCGTTCCTAACCTTGCAGGTCTCTAAGAACCTTCTTTTATTCTTCAAAACCAGAAGAAAAAGCAAGCTTTTTGTTCTTTTTTGTTTTTCTCAAATGGGTTCATTATTTACTGATCAAGTAAAGAAAATAACTGGGAAATGGTCTGATTGCAGGACTGTTGAGGTGTGGGAAAAGTTGCAGACTGAGATGGACAAATTATCTGAGGCCAGACTTGAAGAGAGGCCTTTTATCAGAAAATGAAGAGCAAATAGTCATTGATCTTCATGCTCAACTTGGCAACAGGTCCTTACACATCTCTTGCTTGCTCTGTTCTTTTCTGTTCTGTTCTGTTCAGGCCAATCCATTGCTTTTGCTTCCACAAATTAATAAATTATGCCTAATTAGTTAAAGGGTTGCTCATTCTCATCATCCCCATATCCACCAACTTCTCAATTCACCAAGAACATAGAGGGGACTTGGTGGGTCCCTCTCCACCTAAGTACAAATTCCTTGAACCTATAGATATTCAGGAATTACAGTACTGTCATGTTATCATTACCAAAACTGATTTGATCATGTCATTTCACATTTAGGTGTAATAGTTTCATTTCACTGAAGTTGAAAAGGTTGAATTTTGATTTGCAGATGGTCCAAGATTGCTTCACATCTCCCCGGTCGGACCGACAACGAGATCAAGAATCACTGGAACACCCACATCAAGAAGAAACTGAGGAAAATGGGCATTGACCCACTAACCCACAAGCCACTATCTTCATCTTCTGATGACCATCACATTGATCAAACCCCAAAACACCAATCCTCTGCTTCTCCAGAGTCAACCATCTCTACTAGTAGTGGTGGTGCTCAAGAACACATAGAAGAAACAGAGATCATGAACCTGGAAAAGATTATAAGCACATTGGATGATGATGATGATGATAATGATGATGACGATGAAGGCTCATTAGAGATCATGAATGGGTTCTGCACAGATGAGGTGCCTCTGATTGAGCCCCATGAAATCTTGATTGATCCTATTAACATTTCAGCTCCAGCCACGTCATCATCAACCTCTTCGTCCTCGTCTTGTTTCTCTTCTGAGGGATCAACCAATAAGCTTCTTGAAGACTACTTGCAGTTTCCAGATTTTGATTGGCCAGCTTATTACAATTATGATCACTGCAACATCACTGACAACAACAACAACAGGTTGGAGGGTAATTTGTGGGATGATGAGCTCATCAGCAATTTGTTTGCGTTGATCAATGATGATGATGATGATGTTGACAGAAAACAGAGTACTGTCGATGATCCATCTCTTAATCAGTACCAGACAATGGTGTTGGATCAAGAATCATCCTGGGATTATGGTTATGGTCTCTTGTGAATCTTCAATTTTCAAGTGGTTTCAATCTTTGTATTTTAAGTTTTTTGGAAAATGGAAGAGAATAAGAAGAAAGAAATCAAGAATCCGGGAAAACCCCATCTCTGATTTGTCGGATAAATTTTTAATTTTATATAATAAGATCTGTAATTAAACTCGTAAAATGTATATTCGATTGCTGCGGATTTGCTATTTCTATGAACTCTGTGTGACCCACTTTTTCTTTTTGTTACTGTTATTATTTTCTTTTTGTTTCGATTTCATATCCATTCTGCTTTGCATGCGCAAATTAGCCTTTTGTAAAGGCTCACTGCTTTAATTTTCTTTGTTATTTTTTATTTGACAACACAAAAGCTGAATAATGTTTCTTTTTTTTTTTTTTGTAGCTCAAATCATTTATGTTTTTGGTTTCTTTTTTATCAGTAGTATCAAATTCTTTTAAGTGTTGTTCAAAACGTTTTACATCCATTGTCTTGGTCCAAGATTCGTAAGCAATTGTCAATTGTGATCAGTGTTTTGTTAGATAGTAACTTAAAAAAAAAAAAAAAAGTGACTTGAAGGGGTGAAGTGAGAATTAGTCCAAAAAAATAATACTAATTACTAAGTAGTTTCTTGCTTAATTAAGTTATATTTATACGTTCTTGACTTTATACATATTTAAAAAAAAAACATATTTTTCTTATATAAAATATTTACTAAGCTTAGTTCAAAGTTAAAGCAGTGATTCAAATTTTCAAATGCTTGACAATTTCTTTTTTATACTCCGTATATATTTCTTAGATAAATATTTTGGTCTTCAACAATGACATAGGGTGACATTGCAAACATATCACATGGTAATATTAAAATCCAAGATGTAGATGTATTGTATAATTATTTAACCATACATTGCCTCAGAGAAGGACCGTCTCCATATATATCCAACTTTTAACTCTTCAAAGTTCAAACTAAAAATGTTTTCCAAAACAAAAATTTAAAGAATTTGCGAAAGGTAAAAATAAATAGTGGGTTTGTCTAATATTAATGAGACCATTAAACCTCATTATTAAGTCGGTGCAAATTTCTACAGTAACATATAAGTAAGTGAGTGTGCGTATATACATATTCTCCATTTGTAAGTATAAAAAAATGATGCGAAAATATAATTACACAAAGTTACGGGAAACGATAAAATAATGAAACAAACCGTAAAAACTAAATATGTTTTCAACTAGTATTATTTAAGATTAATCATAAAACCTTAAGGTGATATCAGATGTGAAGTCCTTTCTGAGAAAGGTTACAGAGTTGGTATCAGAGGCAAAATTATTTATGGCCTCTTTTCTGGTCAATAACTGAGGCAAACTTTACACTAGAAAAATTACCTAGTTGGACTTTGAAATTTTCTATAAAAATTAGGACGAGTAGTTAATAAATTATCCAGTTGAACTGCGGGTATTAGTCAAATATTTAATTAAGAAAATATTTTAAATCATGTTCTGTATCTTGATTCTTGGTAAGACGCTGCTCTCTAGTTGGAGTTAAGACAACTAGTCCAAACATGGGGATCAAGACATTGCCCTCTCTTAACTACATAAACATCCAAAAGGATGTGTCACATAGGATATATAAGTAGCCAGGAAAAAAAAAATAATTGGTAAAAACATATTTATGAACCAGCTAAATATAAATGAGTTGACCTATTCGTTGAATTAACGGACCAATTTTTTTGATAATGGTTAAACAACTATTTAGATTGGCAAAGCTAGTTTACTCATTTGCATCTTTTCAAACATAGATATCATTTACACCTCGTTTTGCAACCAAATTATCAAACAGGTAACAATATTTCACAACCAAACCTAACATGGCTTCACTGGAAAAAAATTACAAACTGTGATGGAAAATTTTCTGTCACAGTTCTGTCACAAATTGTGACAAAATTCATATTTTCTGTCATTGATGCACATTTGTGACAGAAATTTCTATCACAGACACACATTTATGACAAAAATTTCTGTTACAACCATCTATGGCAACTTAGCGTTCATTGCCCTAATTGCGAAGACAAAAAATTCATCTGGGCTCGATGATTATAGGCCCATAAGCCTAGTTACCTCAGTTTACAAAATAATTACAAAAACCCTAACAGCAAGGCTTAAATCAGTGATTTTAGGAATTATTGGAGATACACAGAGTGCTTTCATCAAAGGGAGGCACATTACAGATGGAATTCTCATTGCAAATGAAGTGGTCCATTATCTGAGGAGCAATAGGAAACCGGCAGCAATTATTAAGTTGGATTTCCGCCAGGCTTTCGACAATTTGGATTGGCGCTTCCTCAATCACTATCTCGCTGCAATGAACTTTGGATCAAGGTTTCGGATGTGGATCGTCGGCTGCCTTTGCACATCGGTCTCGGTTTTAGTCAATGGATCGCCTTCAAACACTTTTGAGATCAGTAAAGGTATCAAACAGGGTTGCCCCATGTCACCATTCCTGTTCATCACAGCAAGTGAAGAACTACATCTTCTTCTGGACAAAGCCGTTGCCGACCAGACTTTCAAGGGCGTCTCTATTCGAGGATCTGCAATTCACCGATGATACCATCCTTTTTGTCGACGCATCCAATCCAGTCACCGAATTCCCTCAGATCGTTGCAACCCTCAAATTCTTCGAGTTGCTCTCTGGCCTTAAGATAAACTTTTCTAAATCTGTAGTAATCCCAATTAATGTCAACCATTGTGTTGATCTATCCGCCTTGTTGGGCTGTAAATCCAGGGGCCTGCCACTAAAATATCTAGGGTTCCATCTTGGCTCAAACCCGAACCGAATCAGTACTTGACAGCCGGTTATCAATAAACTCAAGCAGAGGCTTGAATCTTGGCAGAGCAAATACATTTCTTTGGGCAGGCGTATTACTCTCATCAAGGCAGCACTATCATCCCTTCCCCTTTACTTCATGTAAGTATACAAAGCCCCAGTTTCAGTCATTAAATCTTTGGAGGCCATCGAACGTCGATTCCTTTGGGGGGGCTCAATCGACAAAAAATGTTTCTGCAAGGTCAGTTGGGACAAGGTAACATGCGCAAAAAACTTGGGAGGACTTGGTATTCGACCTCTCTCTCTGGTCAATGCTGCTCTTTTTGCCAAATGGTGGTGGAGGTATGCCACGGAACCGGATTCGATTTGGAAAAGGCTTTTTCACAGCAAATACAAGTGGGATTGAAATGATTGGTGTCTTCGTGATGTTGGTTCAGGGCATTATTCTCAAATTAGGTTTTAGTTTGACAGATGGCTTGGGGAGGACATTCTGGCGGAGTCTTTCCATAGGCTCTTCACTATCAGCTCCCAACAAAACTCAATTGTAGGCCAAATCTTCAGGCAGGATAGCTCCAATCATTGGCGTTTGGCGTTTAGAAAAAGACTTTGGGGATGGGAACAAGACTCTCTTAATGACCTGATGCTCAAGCTCTCTTGTGTCACTCTTTGCAATAACCACTCTGATACCATTATATGGAAGCATGACCCAAAGAATGCCTCACCACCAAGGGAATCTTTCAATTGGTCACGCAATCCGCCTCTACCACCTTGCCATTTTCTAAATTGATCTGGATCCCAAAAGTCCCACCTAAAATGTAGTCCTTTGCATGGCTCGTCTCCTTGGACTGTATTCCAACTCACACATTCCTTGAGGAACGGGGTATCCGCATCCCAATATCTTGTTGCGTCTGCACTCTTTATAACTCCGCTTTCGATGACCGAAATCACGTGCTTCTTCGCTGCCCATGGTCCTACGGGTTGTGGCTTATAATTTTGGACTGGTGGACGATCGCCTCGTCACTCCCCTCCACGGTAGTTGGGCTTCTCTCTCAATGGCCTGGTCTTGTTTCCGGGAAGATACGCAAGTCCCATTGGTCCCTCATATGTCCGGTGGCTCTCTGGTATATCTGGCTGTCCAAGAATGATTTTGTTTTTAATCAAGCCCGCCCAAGTCAACTTGTCACCTTAAGGAAGATTCAATGCCCCACCTTCTCCATAATTCATGCCTCAGATTACTCCTCTCCTGTGCATTTTTGTAGCCTAGATATTTGGATTCACTCGCATATTCAGGCGGCCACTCTATGTAATTCCTTGCCCAATTGCTAGTTTGGGCTCTTGTAATTTGTTTGCAATAATGAATTCAAAGTACTGCTTGTTAATAAAAAAAATTAAAAATAAATAAATAAATAAAGACAAAAGTATTATGTCACACAGTTCCGTCATAGATTATATTTTGTGACTGAAATTAAAAAATCTGTGACATAAATTTTTGTCACTGATTGAGAATTTTTTTGTAGTGCTTCCTATTCTAATTTTTGCAACATTAAGAAGTCGCAAAAATTGTAAATTGTTGTAGTGCACATTTCACACAAAAGAATTGAGTATATATAATAATAAATACACGAAAGTATTGATAATTGATTACATGCATAGTGCTGGCTTACTAGTTTTTTTAGAATATTCATCTCAAAATAAATATCATTTTTACATTTTAAAAAAATTAAAAAGAAGTTAGCGTTGTAACATATATTCTTTTATATTCTCATGCATACACGTGTTTTAACAGAGATATGAAATACTAACCGGTAAATTATGTAATTCATATATAACAACTTTATAAAATGTAATTTGAAAATAAAATACAAAATGAGACAAAACAATTATTTTTAAAAGCATAGAGTACATGTTAATTAGAATTGAAATAGTAGTAAACTCCATTGCATTGCACCAACATGTACGTATTCAACCATGATTGATCGTGTTAACGCATGCAGTTTGGCACTTTAATTTTATAATATAATTGCAATTAATTATATTAATTTGCTTTTGCTTGCTAAAGATTACAAAGATTGCTTTGTCGTGTAATCTAATGCCGTATACTACGAGTAACAATGACAAGGGCCCAACCGTATATATCTTGTGTAAAAACACCTCAATCACCACCTCTCACTCAACATATCTAATAATATTCATGTTTCTCAGCCTCATTTGGCGCTTAAATTAATTCCTCAAAAACTATCAATTATAGGGGTGAAAATAATTAACAAGTACTTGCAAATTTTAAGATCCTCTTAGTTTTTGTTGTTCATGCCACCAAAACTTACGTTGTTATGATCATACACATTTCTTTCTCCCCATAACGTACAATGTTATCCGATCTGTGAATACGGCAATGCATGAGCTTGTTCGTATGTCTCGTTCTGACTTCCAAGTCAGATTAGGTGTCTTTTATGCCCGGGTTCGTTATTGGAGTTTGTTTCGAAGTTAATAAATTCGACGTGTTTCAAAAAATAAAATATATCTAATTATGTATAAATACGGAAGCATTCAAAGATAGTGAGTTGTGTTCTTTTTTGGAACTCCAACTTCCAACTATACATACTGAATTCAAAATACACACATTGATCTCTAACCTTTCATCGTAGACAAAACATGATGGGATACTATAGTATAAATATGAACATATCACTAGCCGTTTTTATTGGACCACTAATATTTCACTGAATCTTTCGACTAACTCAACGTATTCATACTCTTTTTTCTTGAGAGTATTATGTACTCATCTCTGCGTCTGCATGCACACAATTCTCATGTCACATTTCTCAATTATTCATCCAAATTTTCAAACATACTATTTGACCCATTTATTTATTTATACATATATAGAGTATTGTCCCAAGTCCTAACGCAAGTTTTTCTTTGTATCATTTGTTAACATATTTAAAATTTAAAATAACAAACGTAAATGAACTCGTATTATGGTTTGAAGTGATTGTCATCTCAAAATTATTCTCGTGTTCAAACAACTTGGGACACGGGACATATTGGAAACGGACCAACAATTGCACAACTATTGAAACAAGTCGAATTCCATTATGAATAATGTTTTATGTCTAAAATGTTATAAAAAATAAAATGTGTATAAAATAACGTATCAACTAATACGATATAACACATAAAATATTTTATTTATAACTTATCATAATCTTAACGTGTCGCGTGTACTTCAATCAAACGCTGCACGACAAACATTCATGAAAAAAATGATAATATTATACATATCAAGAGCTTTTTATTCGTTGTCATGACTCATGAGTCGAGTAATAACATTTTGTAAATCAAGTTTTGTACAAAGATGGGGGTGGGGAATTTTTCCCCGACGGGAAATGGGGAGTGGAAAAGGAGAGGGGGATGGGGGCGGGGAATGCAAAATCCGCCCCCGCCCCGCCCCGTTGCCATCCCTAGTTTGGGGTTTGGTCCCCACCGCATGATGTTGGATTAACGCGTGATGCGCGTCATTCTCTGACCACACCCACCACTGCTTTTCTACGGTTCCCTCAGCAGATCCTGAGTGGCTTTTGCATACGCTGAGATGAGATGAGCTCTACGAAGTCAAACAGACCCACTTACATTGTAATAAGTTACTGTTCCCAACACATCCTTAAAACAACAAAAGTGATCTCGTTGTCTCTGGGCCCATGGGCCATGAGGAGGCCCACAAACACAAGTGGCGCGTTAGATATTGCGCGTCAAGCTGCCAACCCTCGAGGACTAGTAGTACATGATTGTGGTAGCAAATAGAAGAACTGTGAAGAGGCAGAGAGCCGGAGAAGTCTAGCGGGTGGGTCCACTCTTCCACTCGCCAGTAAAAAACGCGTGAAAAAGAAGACGCGGGATCAGAATGGCTCACAGCTAACAGTGATCTAGTACAACTGCAACTGAGTGAGTCTACGTGTCGACATTAGAAGGGTGGAGCCCACTGAAGTCAACACAAAAACACGAAGTACTCGCGCGGAGTAGAAGTGAAATGGTGAGGTACATTAGTTCACACCGAACTGAATCTGTGCACTAGTAGCTTATTACATCACAATCACCAAATCCATGGATATGATTAGGAATTGCAACTTTTTGGTGGCATTGCAATTGCTCCTCCTGTATTTGCTTTACACTTGGCTCTGCACTTGTGTCTTATACTGCCTCCCCCATTATAATGCAAATAAAGGTTCTACTTCTACCAAACTATGGTACTATGGAGTTACACCTAAGCATTATTGATGCTCTTCCATTGGACTTTTGTTTCGTGAGATTTCTAAGTGGACTCGCAATTTCACTATATGCATTATTAAATCATTTGATTATTTAAATTAATCTCATTCAAGTATTGGTCATAATATTAAGATTTTTTCACTTCTCGTTCACAAATGTGTTGAATGGGGATAAAACTTAATAGTTATTTTCACTTACGCAGTCTCAGCGCACCAACTGCGTCATACAAAGTGGGTTAGACTTTTATTTTTCACATATCAAAACTCTAAGTTAGGATTAAGAAAAATAATTTACTTCCTGAATACTATTAGTAACTTGTATATCTAGACCTTTAGACCGTCCCTTATAAAAAAAATATCAAAACATATACTTTATTCGTTTCATAATAAATGTCATGTTTATGTATTATTGTCTCAAATGTTTTAGAAAATTAGCTATGCATAAAATATTAATGATGCATTTATATAAAATTTAGTATCTTGTAAATTTATCACATACAAAGGAGATGAATTATATATATAACACAAAAGTAACTTTTTTTATTTATCTAATTTTTCTCTAAATAAAAAGAACTGTACTTATTTTGAAGCCAGTGATAATTAGTAGTACTAGATACTAGCATTTTCAAACTAAAAATATATATTAGTTGGATAAGCAATTTCTTCCTTAAATTTGGTATAGCACATGACTATTGGTGGAAAATGTTCTCCAACATGAAATGTGACAATCATTGTGATTTTTTTCACATCAAATGAAATTTGAAAAGAAAAAACAAGAAGTATTTCACGTAAACTTTAGCATGATTAGCAAAATCTAAATTCAAGTCTCACCATGAATCATCATTATCATGCCCTTTTCAAGTTCACTAAGCTAACATCTAGTTATAATAAATTTATTACCACAATGCATGTCAGCATAACGTAAATAGGCCATCACGTATCCATCCAAAAGAAAAAAAAAAGAGAGACAAAAAGATAAAAGAACCTATTTTGCTTATATTTTTCTAAATTACAATATTCGTGCCCATTGATTTGTTTTTAGGAATTCATAAATTGGATATGTTGGCGGATTATTGGTAAAAGTTGGTGTATATATATAATGCAGATGGTGCAGGGATGATGGTATAAAAAAAAAGTCATCACAAGAACTAAAAACAATAAAATTAAACAAAAGCTCAAGCAATATTTATTATTAACTCATCAGAGCAAATGCAGAAGGGGAAAATGTAGTTATATTTTGATTAAACTATAAATATTCATGAAAAGGAAATGGCCAATAAACAATGATTGCATGATAGAATAGAAGGATATACTACAAATTTTGACAGAGAGAGTAGTGGAATTAAACACAGAGAAAGGGGATGAACTAGGGCTGTTCACGGGCGGTGAACCGCCCCGTTGGGCCGGGTTGAAATTTCACCCACTCGTTTTGGGTTTGGAAATTTCTACCGTTCACCGCCCCGCTCACCCGTGAGAGTCACGGGTTCTAGCGAGCGGGTGAGCGGACCGGTGAGCGGGTTGATCCGTAACCCGCACAGGTAGTCAAAGAGAACAGGATGATGATTCCATTTGAAGAACATGCATGTTCTTTACAGTCCTAATTAAACCCTAGCTCTTCGTTTTATGTTTTCGATCTGTTATATTACCATAGATCTTAATAGATCTGTTGAAAATTTTGGAAGAGAGAGGTATGGATCGACTGGAGATTGATGGGAGAGAGCCAAAGAGGAAATCAAACACAAGAGATGAGAAAAATACTGGAGATTGATGAGGTATGGATCGATTTGAGTATGATGAGATAGAGCCAGAGAGTGAGAAACGAAGATGACAGATGAGAGGAAATTTGGAAGAGAGAGAGAGAAAGGAAATCTGGATGAGAGAGAGAGAGAGAGAGAGAGAATCTGATGAGAAAGAGAGAAAGAAAATCTGGAGAGAAAGAGGGTGGCTGAGAGTGATAGGTTAGGGTTGGATATTGGAATAAGATACTATATATATTAAATATATTTAGGGTTAGTATATAATGA
>JAYMTA010006044.1:0-10790 GCA_036897625.1 Pelargonium cotyledonis | reverse complement strand
TGGCCCGTACACCCCCATCAGACGATGTGAGCTCGGGCCCTCCACAAAATGGATGGAGTCGAGTAGTACAAGCCATTGGGTAGGGGGTATCTCGTCCTACGCCAAGCAAATCTATTATGGTACGTTGAATGTGATGACGCACAGGGGATAGATAGGTCTCCCTTGAGGTTGCCCCTATGTGTGATGTACAAGTTGACTACTAGAGCAAGTAGGTCGTTAGAATTTACATACTTAAACATGGTCTTGAGTCCCCACTAACTTACATTAATTACACCCGGCTCGCGCTTTCATCCGCAAACAAGGTACATAACTCTCTTCCCCATATCTTTTGATAATTGCATCATTTGGTTTCCATTTCCGTGCACATTTGCAAACACAAGCACTTCCCGAAACTGTTTTAATTTAACCTCTTGCTATTATTGAGTTCCCTCTTAAATCACACTCAAATTCCCTGAGGATCGATATCCCGGACTTCACCGTCCATTTATTACAAGATAGACCTCGGTATACTTGCCGAGTCCTGTCAGTCGCTTCAAGAGTCGTTTGTTGAGCACCCGGGCTGTGCGATGGCTTTAGGGACCGCTGAGCGACGTTGGATGTCGCCGACGGTTTCAGATTCGGCCATTGGCGTTGGACGCACACAATAAACTTGGGCACCGCCAAGTGACGATAGATGTCACCGACGACCTCAGAGGTGAGCCTTGTGCCGGCCCGGTCGCTTAAACACATGACTTCGGGTCGAGTTTCATAGTTGTGAACTTGGTAGTGTTATGTTTGGACTCCACGTGTTGTGTTGCCATTTACTTTTAAACTTGTATTTTTTCTTGGGTAGAATAATACTAATTTGACCATTATTTTTGAATTTTTTTTACCTCAATTTATCTTTGTTACCCGACATATCCTTTGGTTTAAAGTTTCCAAATTAGCACTAAATAACCGGAAAGATCTGAATGTTGGTGGTTAACAGCTAATGCTTCATGTTAAATCATGAAATGGAGCAAAAGCTATTACTTTTGGGTGCGGTTTCGATTTTAAACACATGGAAGCTTCTCGACTCTCCACACAAATTCCATTCTTTTTTCATCTTATCTTTGTTTCCCGTACCCTTAATTTTAAGTTTTAAATAGAAAAAACGATGTGTTGGCTGCTTCTGCTGCTGACTCTGCCATCAAATCATAACCACTTTACGTGGACCCCACTTTTCCACGTGGCACCTTAAACGCCGCTAATCACATCCCCGTGCGTTTCTCCTTCCCCTTCTCCCACTCTTCTTATTTTTCTGTCCTAAATGTTACCATTATATTATATTATATCTGTTTGGAACAGAACCAAAACTCAAAACAGAGAGACCAAGCAAAACAAATTCTTGAGCTCTCTCAGACGCACCCAGAGGTCTGATCACTAACCCAATCCCTCTCTCTCTTGTGATTTCTTCTTCCGATGAGATATGATACGTTTTCTCTTTTGCTTCTGCTGTTTCTCTTGTTTTCTGTGGTGATTTGAGTATTTTTGTTCTTTTCTGTTTCGTTTTTCTCCTCTTGTAATATGCATTTCTGGAGTTGAAATTTTCCATTTTGATCGTCTCTAGTGGTTGTTGACTGAAGGTAGTGAATAGGTTTCTCATTTGATCGTCCTAATTTTCTCTTGTTACCGATTATCTTTTGTTTATCCTAATAGAAAAAATTGCGTTTTGAGCATATTTTCTAGTTCATTACTAGCTATGGGAGAAAGGGTCTTAAACTCTGTTAAGATAATTGGTTTAAACGAAGCAAAGTTTTGATTTTTGGGCGTTTCTATGAATCAGTAGTATTAAATTTGCGGTTCTGGGGACACTCTGCAAGATATTTCCTGAGATGTTGACACATGGGTTGCGTTGGCTTTTTTACGTTCTGTGTCATTTTAGTAAATTGGAGGGCTTTGGAATTTGTTGTGCCTTATCTGTTTCAGATTTTTAACTTTCTCTCTGTTTGGCGACAGAAACGAAGCATCTATCTATTGTAATTTAACTATAGTGAGAGTATAGGTAAGGCGGTGGTGGGTTTTGGTTAAAATGGTTGGAGAACCAAAATCCAAGGCAGAGGACTTGAATTCTAGCTTTGAGAAGCTGATGATGTTTGGTGGTGGTGGTGGTGATTTTAGTGAGGCTGGTTTAGGGAAGGGGGTGAAATTGGAGTCCGGGGTCATCACCGAATGGAAGGATATACCCACGGAGCTCTTGTTGCGCATTGTTTCGCTTGTTGATGATGATCGGACAGTGATCATGGCTTCTGGAGTTTGTAGCGGGTGGAGGGATGCTATCTGCTTGGGAACAACCCATCTTTGCCTCTCATGGTACAGTAAAGTCATTCAATCATTTCAGCTTGGTCTCTGAGAAATGTTTGGTTTTAGTTTATTCAGTTGATTTTCTCTATTACTACCACGGACTGCATGTTTTATATGTCTATAATGTTAACCTGTAATTGTTTGTTTGTTATTCTTCTCGTTACCTCTATGAACCATGTGGTCTGAAGTTTATTCTTGCTGTGGGTAGCTATTTTAGGTAATGTTAATCAAACAGAAATGGTGAAATAATATGCTGAAGATGTTTTGGTTGAAAAATCTAAGGAGCCAGTATATCAAATTTATGAAATTTGTACTATTGCTCTAGGTTTGCATAGCCCTGTTCAGTCTTCATGCTCAAGCTTTTTTCACAATTTTTTGGTAGTGTGCATGCAGCACTGACTATGAAATAAGCAAAAAGATGGTTTCAGTGCTTAACTGGAATATCAGTCATCTTTTTTATCCCACACACTTGGGGTTTTGTTCGAATCCTGCCCTGATTTGGTTGTTGATTTACTAAATCTTGTACATGGAATATTATGTATTCTATGATCTTCTTGTTAATCCTTTTAATCTTAATCAACATTTATTCTAAAATATCTATGTGATTTCTCTATGTTGGAAGCCTGTAGGCGTGGATCAGAAAGGAAAATTCTTCAGGGATGTCAGTGTGTTGCTTACTCTCAACAGTATGCCTCATTTTGATACACATTCCAATAATCATGTTGTACTTTTTATGCCCCTATCGCCAAAGCATTCATCTTTTGCTGGTAGAGAAATTGTTAATTGACTTGATGTGGAAAATAGTGAAACATAACTGTGGAGAAATTGTAAATTGACTTTCAACATAAATATTGATCCCTCTAAAATGCTGTGTAACTGCTTGAAGTAATATGACTGGTTTGTTAGGCATGTTTGTATTATTATCTGCCTCAAACACCTATATTATTGTTCGTGTTATGTGTTATCCTGATTGTTGTAAATTAAGAACTTTTGTGGTACTAAACTTGCCACTTACCAGATGTTGCTAACTCCTACAGGTGCAAGAAGAACATGAATGAATTGGTTCTTTCTCTCATTCCGAAGTTCACGAAATTACAGACTCTGATCTTGCGCCAAGATAAACCACAATTGGAAGATAATGCGGTGGAGACCATTGCAAACTACTGCCATGATCTGCTCGAGCTGGACCTCAGCAAAAGCTTCAAGCTTAGTGATTGTTCCCTAGTTGTTTTGGCTCACGGTTGTCCTAATCTTACTAAGCTCAATATAAGCGGATGTTCAGCATTCAGTGATACTGCTGTTGCGTATCTGACTGGTTTTTGCCGAAAGTTGAGAAATGTAAATCTTTGTGGATGTGTAAAAGCTGCATCTGACAGTGCATTACAGGTTAAATTGAGTTAATTACCTTTAATTTTTTACTTATTTCTCAAGTCATGAAATTGTTCTTATCATCTTATGGAAACCATGTTCAGGCTATTGGACGCAACTGCAACCAGTTGCAGTCTCTAAACCTGGGATGGTGTGACAAAATAACTGATGTTGGAGTAATGAGCCTAGCGTATGGATGCCCGGATCTTAGAAGCCTGGATTTATGCGGCTGTGTCCATATAACAGGTACACCCTATAATGTTGAACATGTAATGTCCTATGTTTTCAATGTTTAGTTGAACTCGGACAAGTTTCTCCTTCAAATATTTATTTACCTGTTTCCTCCAAACATGCATAATTATCTTCAATATGCTGATGTTGCTTTAAGTCAAGTCTTTGGTGTTCATTGACAGTATGTTTTATGATCATTTTGCTTTACCCTTGATGCCTACCTTAGAGATTTGAATACTAAGATTTTGAAAATGTTCAAATTTCAAATAGGAGCAGTATGCAGTTTTGGTCTAATGGATTGTTAAGCGACTTTGTTTTGATGTGATATTGTGATTATCTGCAATCTATTACCATCTTAATCATGTTTCACCGCAGAAGCTGAGTGACGAATCTCTTGACTTTATTATAATGTTTGTGTTGCAGATGACAGTGTTGTTGCGCTGGCAAACAATTGTCGCCACTTGAGGTCCCTTGTTCTGTATTATTGTCAGAACATCACTGATAGGGCAATGTACTCCCTGGCTTACAGTCGAGTGAGGAACAAGCCTGAAATGTGGAAGTCGCTGAAAAGAAGGCACGAAGAGGAAGGACTAGTGAATCTCAACATCAGCCAGTGCACTGCTCTAACTCCTCCTGCTGTTCAGGCAGTATGCGACTCATTCCCTGCACTACACACTTGCCCGGGGAAACATTCGCTTAACATAAGTGGCTGCTTAAACTTAACCTCTGTTCATTGTGCTTGCGCTGTTCAAGCACACCGCACAGCTACTACTTTCACTCCTGCGGCTCATTAAACCAATAATGAGAGATTGATCTCGAGGAATTATAGGTTTGGCCAAGCGGGGAATGAAAATAGTGGCTTGTTGTACATATAGTTCTGAAAACTAGATGATAACTCTTGCATCAGACCCTTTGTTTTTATTACGCAAGGAAAAGGACTATGATTTTGTTTTCAAGACCTAAGGATGAAGTATGAAAAATGAGTATCATGGACTTTGTTGACTTCTTATGTGCTTTAAGTTCTTGAATGCTTATTAAAATCTTATGTTATGAGCAACTACATATCTTTCTGACCAGGGTGATGTATTCAGATGGTATTCAATTTTCAAGTTTGCAGCTTTATGGGTTCATTCCCATTAGTTCTGGAGAGTGACTACATATCCTATACCCAGGTTAAAGATGTCAAAAGAAGCCTTTTGGATTAACGATATTCATGCAAAGTAAAAGTGAGAAATTGAAACTCTAAATTTTTAAAACCGTCTCTCCCTAGCATGACTGAACGGAACTGGGACCAAAGAAGCGCTTTCTCTAGATCAAGCAAGGGGGTGTAGGCATTTATCAAGACACGTTCATAGTCAAAAGCAGATCAAAAACCAACAAACGCATTAAAACTCCTTTCAATTATAGAGTTAGATAAACGAAACGAGTCCGAGTCTAATAAGCAAACAAGTCCCCCTGACCGGCCAACAGAGGGCGAGAAACAAAATTGAATTCCTGAGTGGTGTCATACACTACGACAATCAGTAGCAGAGAATTGCTTAATTTTGGTTTATTGCACAAAAACCAGCCCTAAGAGTGCGGGTTTGTCCAACCAGATTTAACTTGAAAGATGGACGGGTTGGGTTCGGTATGTGGGTTTGGGTCCTAATTACCGGCCCTAGTCCAGGGTGACACATGTATTTGTAGGTAGAGACGGCAAATTTGGACTTCAGATTATATACTGAAAAAAGTTTTGAGTTTAGTTGAGTTCCTTTTTTCATACATAAAATGTGTAAGTTTGTGCTGTGTACATGATCAAATTGAACTTTAAGTGTCAACAGATCCAAATTGTCAGCTTTGTTTGTTGTTATACGAAACCCGCAAAAGCAGGTAGAAAAACCGAACAAGTCTAATCTGTACTAGTCTAGTCTATTCATTGACAAGATTTTTGGCCTGACATTCACAAGCAAACTCTATGCATTAATCATCGAGTAATGTTAGGTATGATGATGATAGTGAAGCAGAGGAGCCTCCACGTTCACAATCAACATTCTCTCATGTCACTCACAATTTGGATTTGTTGTTACTTATTTTCAAAATATCTGTGGCAATACATCCATAATGAACTCACCAGAATACAAGAAAACACTCAACATTTTGGGTTTGCATCTTGAATACTTTCTTCTTGTTGCCATTCTACATTTTAAACATCATTTGCCCTTGTACACTATCTCATCCTCATCATCCACATCGAAAGCTGGATTGCATAGGCATCTGAACAGTCTACCAATACCCTGCCATGACCAATGAATACGATAAATGTAACGTGTTCGTGTTGAATAGTTTCCCGAAAAAGAGAAAAAAAGAAGAAATTTAAAGCATACTTGAGTTAGTAGAGGAGTTCGATATGAGAGCGATCTTGGCGAATCCTCTTCATCGCTGCTATCAGAACTGCTTTCATCTTCATCTATCTCACCACCATTTTTCTTTGTTTGCTTTTCCTGCTGAAACATTTTGTGCTCTTTGTCATGCATGGAAGATTCTTCATGTCCATTTGGAACATTTAGAGCATCATAGGAATGAAAATGGAAACATAGTTTAAGATATCGAACCTGAAATGTCTTCCCAAGAAGTTTCAGAGCCATAGCACGAGCTCTAAGTTCATCTTTCTTGATATAATTTTCTCGTAGGACCTTTTGAAGACAAAGCAACGATCACAATAAACAAAATGAACTCATGAATTCACAATGGAAAACTAAAGGTTCTCCAAAGACGGGAACTTACCATTTGGCATACATGCATAAGGGTTACTTCTATGTCTACGACATTCAATTTCCATAGCGAATTCATCAGTGTATCCTTATTTAATCGGATATGTGATTCAACATCATTTGCGGCACCACTACCCTCCATCTTAAATTGGCGGCTCATATCTTCTTGAAGCTGCAGTAACTGAAAAGCACCTGGAAGTAGTATTTTACAATTAGGCAACGAATGTGTATACATCAATGAAATCTCGAATAACATACCTTTCGCAGCTGTGATCTGAGACTTCAGAAAATGTCCCTTGTTGCGAACCCACTCAGCCAAAAAGGGCACCCCTAGATAGAGGACTTTCTTTCCGAGCTCTTGCGATGCTTGTCTCATATATATGTAGCCAATACTGTGTAATATATCGACTCCAACAGCTACATTGCAGAGATCTGTTAGTGTAAATGCTTTGCGTATGCTGATATGCTATGAAATGAAACCAAAGAGGCAGAGAGTTGCTGAACTGACCTGTGCTAGAAAGTCGTTTAGCTTCGGATTCAGCACGGTGTAAGAAGCCTCGCTTGTCGCCACGGACATATTGATTGAGAAAATCTCTCAGTGACCGTGCAAGCTTCTCTTCTCTTTCTTTCTGGACAGCCTGCATTAGCACATAAGAAAGAGTAATTTCCAATAAAAATCACTAATTTAGTATAGCACTACCTTGCTGATACACCGCAAATCTCATAAATTCCGATAGCAATGGTGATGTTTCAGGTAAATATTAAGCTTCAGTTCATTCTACAGTATTGACCATAACTCTCCAAGATGTGCTATTTTTTAGCTACCATTGGACAGTTTTGCTGCACAATTCGGAGGCGCCTTAGTTTATAACAAAACATTACATGTTTCTAAAATGTAAATAAAGCCAAAGACAAACAAACATTTAGTAGCAAAAGGATAAAGTACTTGATGTAATCTTGAAATACCAGAACTGCAGCAACCTAGACTTTCAGCTTACAAAACCAGGCTAGTTGGTCTGTGATGATAAGCAACTGAAAATGTGATTATTTCAAGATTGATAAGGAAAAGCAGAAAACATCCAACAACAATTTAACCATAAGGAAACATGCCTATATAGGAAGATTTGGAGCATCGTAGTATCTTGGACATCCAATGCTAAAAGTTCAACATTATTAGTAGGCTTTCACTTGTATCATAACATGTAGTTCATTTCATTTATCCAATGTGAGACTCTTATTTCACCTACTTCAACACTCCTCTCACATAAGAGACTCACATATTTCATTTACAGATGAGTTCGACACGTGCATAATCTACACATAATAATTTGAGCTTTCATCAGTGGCGGAGCCAACTGCCGAAACTTATGTGACACATTTTTTTTTTTACTTTAAAATTGAATAGAGAATTAACTTCTTAATTCAAAGAGTTATTTGAACTGGGGCTTAGATCGGTGAGGGAGGCAATCATCATTGAATAAAGTAGTAACATCAAATTGATCAATAATGTATGTTATTCATCAAGCTAGGGTGAGCCCTTGTCTACTCTACTAGGACTCATCCCTAACTCCAATATTGACTTTCAGTACTAAAATGTTAATCTTGCTAATTTTACCTCATTTCAAAATAGGGTTGAGAGGAAAAAGACGTAAGAACATAACTAATATAGTGGACATACTTGCCTTGAGTTTACTGTGCAGCTTTGCAGGGTTGTCATTTTCATAAGCTAATTCGGTAGAAGCCATTGATGCTACAGCTAGATGCCCTATGTAGTCCTCAAATAGTTCGCTTCCAAAGAGAAGAGCAAACACAGCGGTTGGATCCAGCATAGTCTCCCTATAAAACAAGGACAATTACACTTTTGTAAAGCAATATTGACAAAGCAGCCTCTGAGATAGTGGGAAGAGCCCTCAGGTTCGATGCCTACTGAACACACTTATGATGAGGGGTGAAGAGGCTTAACTGTAACTAAACCCGATCAGTATTAAACTAGTGGTTTGTACTAGCTAGAATGTTATGAATTACCTAGATACCGAATGCTTTCCATTTCGATCATACGCCTCTTTCTGTGGCGGATCACTCAATACTTGATAAGCTTCACCTAGCACCTGCACACATTCAGAAATCAGAATAGATTGTTTGATCGTGCTCGCAGAATTGGGTTACTTACCTGAAATCTTTGAGCAGCTTGAGGATCATTTGGATTTTTGTCTGGATGAACCTGTCTCGCCTTGAGATAATAAGCCTTGCGAATGTCCTCCTCAGACGCCGAAGGCGCGACGCCAAGAACATCATAGTACTCTGTTTCTTTCACCATATCAACTGCTGAGAATGCAAATGGGAGGTTGTGAAGGGGATGGAAATGAAAAAGAATATGAATGAGAGAGACCCCCGAGGCTCACTTGGCTTTTGCAGCTGTGGAGGCCAATAAACAAATGGCAGAAACTGCTTTTTCCGCGGGAGGGAGCACTATTTTAACTGTCACAATGGTGGTGGCTATGATTATGTAATTTGCTTTCGGAAATCAAGTGTTGATAGCTGTCCTGTCGGTGGGCCTCACCCCCTGGAATGGAGTTGATGCTTCTTGCTTTCATTTGGAGCCCATTGCATTATGCATCGCTTTCTAAAAGTTCTAACCCAAAAGGGGTTGATTTGTAGAGATAGCCATCGCCTTTGTGTGTCATGTTGAAGATTGAAAGTGTGTTACGGGGATCGTCGTTAATTTTTTTTAAGTTTATTGTAATGCCCGTGTTGAACATGGTGGTTATTTTGACACGAATGCGACACAATTACATAAATAACGAGTTCACATACCTCAATTTGTATGATGTCGCGTGTTGAGACACGAATTACCCACTACATATTTACTAACATAATTTTCTTATAAGAACCGTGCTCGTATTAGAAACATGTCACTATCAAACTAACTTAATAGTTGTATTAGTAAGAATTCAATGTTTCTCTGAGTCAGAATTTGAATCAAAGATAGTTTCTTCTTTCTCACTTACAAATCGATATTTTTTCTTGTGGATCTCATAAATATCCTTTAAGTAATTGTTTCATATCTATGTATTTTTTTGGTAGCATCATCCATAAATAGGGTGAGCAAACATATTTGGAATATAGATTCAGATATTATTTGAAAGGACATTAGTTCAATTTGGTGGCTGAACTTTGAACAAAAAGTCAAAATAGTAGCTAAACTTTCAAAAGTGACAAACTAGATATATGTTTTTAAGTTAACATAAATATTAATTTAAATTTTACAAAAAAAGTAGAAACAAAATAATAGTCACGTTCTAATTAAAATAACTTAATTAATAATTTTTTAAGAGAAACATAATTATGTGTTCCTTTAAAAATACATATTCATACGAAGGTCTTAACATCTTCATCTGATTCGAGAAAAAAATATTTAAAAAATGAAATTCTACCATAAATAGAAATTATTTTTAATATTTTTGGTTTACAAATATAAATATTTTTTAAAAATAAACTTATATGTATAATAACATTTCTCTTAGTTATGATCATTTAGAGAAATTATGAATTTGATTTTTTTTAGATGAAAAATAAAATTGATAATTTTGTAGATTGAAAAAAAAATCATGAAAAAAAACGCTTATAGCATTAAGTTATAAAAAAAATTACAAAACAAATGGAATGACAAAAATTGACCAAACAATTATGTCACTGGTGAGCGTCCGACAAGTATACCGAGTCGACCTCGTAATAATAGGACGGTGAAGTCTGGGTCATCGTATCCACATGGACTTGGTCACCATTAATTAAAATTATTGAATTAATTAAATCTTATTTAATTAAACTAGACAATTGAATTAAAGGGAATCTTGGGAATTTTTGAATTGTTTTGACCTTTGACCAAATCGGGTCAAAGATTAAGTTGTTGAAAGGTTGAGATAGCAATCGAGATTCAAATTTCGAAACGTAACAAGAGAGTGAGAGTGCTAGTTGGGATGTGACATGACGGTGTCATCAACACGGGACTAAAAAACGCTATGGAAAATCATGACCAAATCGAATTAACGCAATCTCGTTCTATCATAACGTTCGGGATTACATTGGTAGGAAGCAGCCGAATAGGAGTATTGCTAGCGG
>JAYMTA010006043.1:0-10791 GCA_036897625.1 Pelargonium cotyledonis | reverse complement strand
TTGGCAGATTGAAGTTGTTCTGATGTTCTTGAATAAAATCTTGTTGGGATTAATCCCTCTTGAATACAGTTTAACTCAGCTCCAGAATCAACTAGGGCTGTTGCTTGAAAATGAAACTCATTGTTAATTACTAGTTGTACGGTAACATACCATTCTTGAGAAGTTTCATGACTAAATTCTTCTTTGTTTGATTCTTTTGAAGTGGAGGGTTCTAAACTTTCGTTTTCAGAATGTTCTTTATTAATTGTCAGATTTTCAAGTTTTAAGTCTTGAATTTCCTTTTTAATCATATTATATATATATATTAAAAGAGATTAGCTTTTTGTAAATTGATAGATGTGTTATTTAATAAGTTTGTTACTTTTATTGTCTCAATTTGTTTTTTATTTTCAATTATTTGTGAAAATTAAGAATGTGTTAATTAGTTAGATTTTTCCTTTTATAGCGTAACACGACGTTGTAACAAAACAAAAAAATTGACGAATGGTGGTCATGGTAGTACGACATGCATTTTGAGGTGTAATAAGAAATGTTTATTGGCACTAATTTACTTACTATTAGTTTTTTTATCAATAAAGTCAAAAGATTTAAATTTAAATGGATATATTCAAAACCTAATCTAAGTTCTAAAATCGCAATGAGCTCTACCTCTTTTCGTTGTTAGTGTTGGCACCAGAGCCGCCAAAGTTGCTGGATAGGAAGGAGCGGATTCTTGAAGGTGGTTGTTCTCTCATCGGAGAATATTGCTTTTGATGTTATGTCTTTAGTTTATTTTATTTTGACGTTATGTCACATTTTATTTTGTTTTAGCTAAATCATATGTTAGGTTGTTTGATTAGTGATAAGGTTAGGGTTTCATACCTATTGGCTAGAGTTTGTATTGATCTTTCTGATTTAATATAAGTTAATTATATTATTTTTGACTAATTAGTCTATTATTTTGTTTTAGTTAAATCATATGTTAGGTTGTTTGATTAGTGATAAGGTTAGGGTTTCATAAGTATTGGCTAGAGTTTGTATTAATCTTTCTGATTTAATATAAGCTAATTATATTATTTTTGACCAATTAGTCTACTATTAGCTCCAAAGTTTAACCCATCCAACAACTAGAGTTAACTCTAGTTAGTGTTTCTAGATTGTTTGCCTCACATTCCTTACAATCGCTCCTTCTAGTTAGAGCTTACTCTAGCTACAGTTTCTAGATTCTTCTTGCGTTAATTATACTTGCTTCAATTACTCGAAGTAACTCTTGTTTATATTTTTTTTATACTACTCGAGGTAACCGTAGTTAGATCTTTTAGAATATTCCTTGTACTAATTAGACATACTTCAAACACTCAAGCTAATCCTAGTTAAAACTAACTAGACTTGACTCAACCACTCAAGCAAACCCTAATTAGAGCTTCTAGATTTTTCCTCTTGTCCTATTTATACCCGTAGTATCGAGTGTTCATTATCCCTAATCACTCTGCCGCCCTTCTTATCTCAACCCGTAGTATCGAGTGTTCATTATTCCTAATCTCTCTGTCGCCCTTCTTATCTCAAGGATCCTAACATGTTTCAAATTCTTGTTGATTGGTGAGTTAAATCTTTGATTATTCAACGTTCTCTTGGCCATTTCATTAATTTGTTGCTTCGATATCAAAGATCTTAATTTTATTTCATCTATATATACTTTGATTTTTATACTTATTTGGTGTGATATGTTATTGATCTCTTGTTTCTACCGGTTCACGTTGTCTACAGAAAAACTCATCAATCTTTAACTTTTTAACAATCATGATTTCCAACGAATTAAGAGTTATATGTGTTTTAATTATGTCGAATAGTTTGCCCTTATAAATCTTTTATTAGTTTAAAAGTCTCCAAATATTTTTCACAACTTAGATTTTGATTAGATACACCGGCTTTACTTACCCCATTTTGCTCCTAATTATCTTCTTAATCAGAATGCAAACTTTTTGTTTTATTATGTGTATTTTTATCAGAAAATTGTTATTAGCAAAACTTAAGTCAAACATTTTTGGGATTTATAATGTTAAGTAAGTTTAATTTCATACTTATTGTAATAGTAATGCTAATGCATTTCTTATTATTGTTGTAAAAGTGATGCTAACATACTTTTTTTATTTTCTACTCGTGTGATATCAGAAGTCAACTTGTATACATATGTTGTTTTGGACGGGTCCAAAAAATGACATCTTTACTCGACCTAAAAAATTTGTAAGGAAAAAATATTTATGGTTAACTCTTGCACTCGTGAGGATTGAAACCAACGACCTGATAATTACTCTACAAAATTACAGTAACTCCTCTCATGCTTGTGAATGAAATCAAATGCATATTTAAGGTATACATCAACCCATAACTTGTTTTATTTAGATGTTTGTTATTTTATTTAATATTTGCAAATTTTTCGTATCTCGTCTTGAAATTATAATTCGAAGCCAATGTCAACATAACAAAGTAACTATTAATGAATGTAGGTGAAACAAAACAGATAACACTATAAATAATTATGATTGCCACCGTCAAAGAAGAAAAAAATCTATAGTTGTTGCTCTACGTGTTTTTTCTTAGTGTTTTGAGTTTTTAAACTATCAAGATGTTTGATACGTAATAACAAAATGAAAAAAATGGATGATATTTTTTACCATAGTATATATTTTATGGGACTGTAAGTTTGAAAAAAACTATGTTTTGTACCAATACAGAATGAACCGAAATGATACAATCTATCAAATGCAATCCTTCTCCACAAACTATCATTTTTTCAAGCCAAGGATGCATTTGAAACAAAGCATACTATCAAAATCAGACGCAAAGTTCCCGATGAACAACCAAGACCAAACCCAACTGGACGTTTGAACCCACTACAACAAATGACTAATGACCTGACCCAACTAGAGTTTGTCACAAGAGAGACCTCTGGTCACCACCACTATCACACCTTATGTGTTGCCACAACAATTACCAGAGTTCCAAAGTACGAACATCATGTCAGAGTTTGAACGATGATATTTGTATTTGGAGGCAAATTACATTGTACTAAAAAAATGTTTTAGTATTCACACAATTTGTGTCGTACAATTAGTACAAGACACAAATTGTAATCCCATATGTAATTAATTAATTTTTATAAAGAAATATATTAACACTACTTCACAATTCCCATCATTCTACCCAAAGTCCAAATACAATGTATCAAAATGTAACTCCAAATAATGAAATAATTCAAGAAAATTGAAATTCCAAAATGGGTAAGAACACAAAAAAAAAAAAAAACATACACCCACTCAAGACTCAACACACCTCAAAAACAAAAACAAAAACAAAAACAAAAACAAAACATACATCTCCTTAGCACACTCATGAGGAGAGAGAGACAAAATTTAATTGTAACTTACGCTCAAATGATGATTATTCTAAATGCAGTAAAACAGCTTAAAAATATCAATTTCAAGTTTGTGGCTCCGGTTAAAAAGCTTTTATTGTTTAGATAAAAAAAACAAACAAAAACATACACATGTATCAATATATTTTTTTTTGGGAGAAGGGCAAGGAGGTAATTCCACACCCAGTGTTCACTAACTTTACCACTGAGCACAGAACAGAGTGGACGCGCCAATGGGAGGAAGCAGAGAACCCAACCAAGAGTTCAAATCTGCCAACAATCAAATAAACCATTTGCAGATACAAAAACCCAATTTCATGAAAATTTCACACACATTTCCATAACCTTCCAATTCGAAATCGCCGTTTTGTATGTATCTACATGCATGTGATACACATTGCCTCAAACCCCCAATTCCAGATTAGCTGTTTCTCTGAGCCGTTTCCTAATTTCAGTCTCAATTTCTTGACCCATCTAGGGCTTTATAAGGGCGTGCCGCTTCTGGGTTTCAGTGTAAATTAGCAGAGTAGCTATCTAGGTTTGTGAGCTTAGAGTGGTAGAGAACTAGAGATTAGCATAGTGAAAATGGCTTTATCGAGAGATGCTGAGATAGAGCAGAGGTTGAAGGAAGTTCAGAAGACTGGGATTAGCCTCCTCACTCCTCCTTCCTTCAATGAGGAGCTTCTGATGCTTCTGGATGTAATGCCCCCTTTACCTCTCTTTTCTCTCTTGTTATGTTATTATTATTTTTTTTATTGGCATCGTTTGTTTGTTTGGTTTATCAAATTTGAGTGTTGAAGCAAAATGATGGATTGATCATGTCTTCTTCTGGGTTTATGATTTTTAGGTTTTTCATTGGTAAAAATGATAACTTGGTCTTGCTTGTACAGTTTGTACTATTTGGTTGTTGAAGTAAAATTGATGCTTGATGTGATTTGGTCATGGTTATTTGAGTTATGGGTTAATGATTGATAGTCTCAGGTGGGGTTTCTCAATGTTAAAAATGATATTTTGATAGACGTCGATCGTTTTTTGTTTTTGTTTTGAAGTATGAGGGTTAATGATTGCTAATCTCAAGTTTGTTTACTCAATCTGAAATGATGCCTTGATCATTAATCATGGTTCTTTTTTGGGTTAATGATTGATAGTCTCGAGTGTGGGTTTTCAATGTTAAAAATGATATCTTGGTATGGGTTGGTCATCATTTTTTGATTGACGGGCCATTGATTATAGCCACAATGTGGTTTTTACTGTTTTTCTAATGTTAAATATGATGTTTCTTGATCATGGAGTTAATCAAGGTTTGATGAATTAGGAAAGAGATTGTCTTCCCAATTTTAAGATGATTACTTCGTATCAGTAGATCTTGGTTTTTGAGTTATGGATCAGTGGTTAGTGGTGACAAGTCTTATGTTGGTTTCTCAATATTAAGAATGATGACTTGATATGGGTCACCTATGTATTGCGATCCAAATATGTCCATACTCTATATTTTCCCCAGTACTTATCATAATTTTTCAATCCAAATGTATTAGTTTAATTTTATTTTATGAGTTTTTAGTTCTGAATTGCACTTCACTGTAATTATCAGTTATAAGTGTTAGTGCGCTTATAACTGATAATTGCTCATTATAAGAGTGCTGGTGACTGGAAAAAAACTGATATTTTCCTATTTTCTTATGATGTCAATGCTATTTTCTTTCAACAGTTTGATTGGTTTCATGGATGTCAGTTTATTTATTTATTTTATTTTTATTTTTAACAAGATGAAAATCTGCACTACTATAATTCAGTTTTCATTATTCTTCAGTTTCTGTTTTGCTCTACTTATTTATCAAATTATCATCAACCCTAGACTTGGACTTAGTTGCTTCTCATGGTGAATATGGTTACTATTGCTCTGGCTGCTATGGTCTTTAACTGTAGCCTTTTCAGTATTAGGGTTGGAGTAAAAAAATAATAATTTAGCACGGCAATATCTGAAAAGTTGGAGAGGCAAGTTTGACAAGCTAAGTAGTTGCTTCCTCATCCTTTCACCTTTTTCCATGTGCAATTTGATTTGCGAGTAGAAACTTTTTTCTTGAAGTACAGATTCGTAAGTTAATAGAATGAAACATTTGCAAGTGGTATATGATTTTGAGCTTATAATCTGTATTAGTGAAATGTTTTGTTTATTTTGATTTCTTGGCAGACTTCGGTTGTCATGGAATCTATTTATCTTCCGCTCTGAAACTTTTTTCCAGTTTATCTTTGTTTCCCCTTATTTGAGTGAGACATAAATCTGTTATGCCTTATTCTTCCCTCCCCTCTTTTCTCAGAAATCTGACAATCTGATGAAGAAGATGGAGCAGTCTTCTTCAGAACCAACAAAACAAGCCCTTTTCCCAATGATGAGGGCATTAAAATCACATGAACTTATCAGAAGTTCAGTGATGGATGTGAAAATGACCGTTTTATGTTGCATTAGCGAGATGATAAGGATCACTGCCCCACATCCACCTTATAATGATGATGTGCTAAAGGTACTCAACTGTTCTAGTCAATGTTTATAAAAATCAAATTTTATTTATTTCAGTCTTTCTCATACAACAGACCCTGAATTTGCTCGTCCATTCCATTGTTGCACAGGAGTTTTTTCACATGCTTGTTCCAGCTTTTGCAAGCTTGTCTGAAACACCCAATAGCCGCATCTATGGGAAGGCAGCCTCAATTCTTGAAATAGCTGCAGAAGTGAGGTTCTGCTTGCTCATGCTGGACCTGGAGTTGGATAACTTAGTCATCGAGATGATACAACTTTTTCTGAAGATCATCAGGTAAGAGACTTGTCCAGTGTGCTCATCATTTTCTCTTTAGTTGGGTGCTTAATTTCATAGTCCATGTTGATTTGTCTACCTTTTCAAATTACTTTTGAGCTTCCGTCTACTAATGCAATATATTGAACACCGAGATGTACGCCAGCTAATCTGAATTCTGAAGTTGACGTTTATCATAAGCTTGTTTTTTTTTTGTTCAATCGCCATGAAATTAGTAACCCTTCAGATCTTTCTAGAAGTTCATTTGGATGTGTGAGTTTTTCTATATAATCTATGCATTGAGCTCAAGAGGAGTAAACTCATATCTTCTCAGTATGGTTGACTACTGTTTTAGCGTTCGTTACAAGAGCTGTTTAAATGGAGCAGTGGGTTTATTGAGTTAGTTTGAGCTTTTCTGTGGCTATACTATTTAGAAGTTAGAATTGGAGATGCTCCTTGTCCACTTGGAGGTTACATGTGGTATTTTCTTGGTATTCCTTAGTTGAGGATGGATGGGGTTGGTCTATTGTTTGCTGATATACCCTGGAACAGGAGCTATCATTGGTTTTTATGTTTTCATGGTTGTAGCATATAACTTAATAACTGTCATATTTGATTGGCCATATATACTTAAAGTTTGAAGCTGTGATTTCTTTCTCACTGACTGCTTTTACCAAATTCAAATGATAAATAGTAACTGTTTGTTCAAACTCCACTCATAGGTCCGACCATCCAAATGCTATATTTAAGCACATGGAGTCAGTTATGACAATGATGGTGGAAGAAAGTGAGGACGTTTCCTTGGAACTTCTAAGTTCTCTCTTAGCTAGTGTCAGAAAAGAGAATCAGGTAACTATCTTTTTTGTTACCTTCCGTATCGGTTTCAGTTTATTTAGGATATTTTGTTGATCTCCTTCAGTGATTATATCAGAATCTATCAACTGCTTCCTGGAAGTTGGGAGAAAGAGTACTGAAGAATTGTGCTGCTAAGCTTAAACCCTGTATGAAGAAAGCAGTGCACTCTTCAGAAGTTTTTTTGAATGATTATTCTCAGATAGTCACTTCCATCTGGAAAAGTGGGTCTGTCAGTGATGAGGATCAGATCGGTGGCTCTGGGGAACTTGTGAGTTTCTCTTTTTTATTTTTTTTATTTTTATTTTATAAAGCCCTGCCCAAGTGCTACTCTTCACCATATATGAAAGATTGCACATTTGAATCCATATAGATGAAATGTAGAATCATAAACTTATAGATACAAAAATCAATTTTCTTTTAATCAGGTACTTCAGGCAGAAGAGAATAACAGTGAAATCAGGGCAGATCAAGATGAGCAGTCCCCGGTGTGTAATAAGTCTTTCTGGTTACATTATTGCATTCTTCTGATGAATTGCATTGACGTTGAATGCCATTAGTTGATGTCATTTTTACTTTCTTAATTGCTTTCCATATTGAACTTGTTTTCCAATGTTAAACTATAGATACTAAATTCAGTTGTCTTTTATTCAGATCACTCTGGCACAGGAGAATAATGTGGAAAACAGGACAAATGAAGATGATCAGTTCCTGGTATGTAACACCTCTTGCCAGGTCTATTATTGCATACTTCTGATGAATGATACTGATGCTGAATATCGTTTGTTGATGCAACTATTTTACATATTGAAATTCTTTACTGGCCAGAAAAATCTTACACTGTTGTCTCTGAATCAGGTTACCCGGGCGGATGATTATAACTCAGAAAACAGGACAGGCCGAGATGAGCAGTCCTTGGTGTGTTATGACTCTTTTGCCTGTTATATCTTGCAATAGGGATGATATATATAATGATAAAAATTCTAGCTTTGGTTGTTGGGTTGGTGATTATTCATGCCAGTTCTATCACTTCTTAATTATGGTTTTGGTGGTGATGATGCAGATTCTAGCATTCTCTAATTACTTCTTTTATTCCTTTTCCTTTCAAAATATTTACTATTGTAGTCTTTGATTAGCCAAATTTTGAAATCATCAAACTGATATTTGGTGTCTGTTCACCAGGTGACTAAGATATCTGCTCTGGATGATGGTGTCCCTAATGAAACCGGCCAAGCTGTGGATGGAATCACTAAGTCAACAAAGCAAAATGACAGTTCTCCAAGTAGAGTTGATGGTACAATTGTAAACAAAAATTCTCCAAAACAGTTGGAGCCTTGTCACCTGAACATGATTAGCAGAAGTGCCGATGCAGATGATAATGCTGAAGTTGACAAGTTAGACTCAACCATGGTGCAAGAAATTGACCCTGAGACTGTTCCTGAAAAGAGAAAATGGAAGGCTAATTCAAAGATGTTGACAGATGAAGGCTATAGTCACTATAGGGGTTCAACTGAAAAGAAATCTCGCTCTAGAAAGTCCCGTGAGGAAGGAGTTGGACCTTCACATTCCTCCAGAAAGGTTTCTTGCCCATCAACTCAAGATCAAGTAACATCTCCTCCAGGATTTTCACCTAAGGTTGGGGAGATCAAAGGTGCTTCATCTTTTGGCCAAAATGGAAGCCTTCCTGAAGGAAGCAGTCGCAGAAGAGGGCGGCCAAAGAAAAATCGGATCATGTTGAATGAAAATGGTGATTCTTGTACTCAAGTGTCTAAGGTAGATTTCTGTACAGACGAAGAAACTCTGAAATCTGGGGAGATCAAAGGTGCTTCATCTTTAAGCCAAAACGGAAGTCTTCCAGAAGGAAGCAGTCGCAGAAGAGGGCGACCAAAGAAAAATCGGATCATGTTGAATGAAAATGGTGATTCTTGTACTCAAGTGTCTAAGGTAGATTCCTGTACAGATCAGGTCAACGAAGAAACTCTGAAATATGCAGATGTCCATGTAAAGAAGGAACCTGACGATAGTAGCTACCTGGAACCGAGACAAGGTATGTCATACCCTTGAGTTTCTGACCTCTTTTCTTCTGTTGTCAACTGTAAAGATTCTGATATCCATGTCTGGAACAGTTGTGTCCGTTAAAGATGAAATTCCCGTTAAAGACACCCTCAAAAGAAAACAGAAGAGGAAGCTTACTGCTGCAAAGGGAGAGGTATGAACTTGTTATTACTTCTACAGTGCTATATGTATCTAGCCTGAAACACATTTCTCATATATTTTCTTTTTCACATATGATAAATTAACTTAGAAAATGGTCATTATTACCCAATGTTTTATTTTCATGTCAATGAATTTTATAAATTGTTCTTGCTCCGGTGTACTTCTGGTTATCTTCTTTTATCTAATATATCTTTTGGCCGAAGCCTGAGGTAGCATATACCATTTTAGTTTAGATAAATCCCTGTAGGCTGTACTCTGTAGCATAGTCTAATATGTTGGAATTATTGTGTGACTGCTTTCCTTCAGTCAATTGTATAGCATCAAAATTCATAGCTGAACATCAAACCTCCCAACTTTTGGATACTTGTCTTTGAAATTTGGCAAGTAGCTACATTTTATGTTTATAAAGAAAATACCTCCGTGAAGGTTTTATTTGTTGGCTGTGATTAAAGCTTGGTTGTGGCATGTTACATTCTAACAGTTCATGATTATTTGGATATAAATTTGTGAAATAAGGGACAATTTCCGAAGACTGATGAAGAAGTTTCAATTTTATAGACCCAAAAGAATGTTTATTACTCAGACCCACTCTACTACAAGAATTTTATATTCTGCACTTTTCCTCGTTATGCTTAATGATTTTTATGGTTAATTTTTTCATTTCAGGCTTCTATAATGTCTGACTTTGATGAGCAATTGCTTGGCAAAAATATAAAGGTTTGGTGGCCGTTAGACAAAAAGTGAGTACTTCATGACTTAATTCTAATATACCTATCCGTTATGTTCTTGTTCAAATAGTTGAATTTTTACTTCTTTAGTTAAGTTTACTCTGTTGGCAGCATGTTCATTGTCTTTTTTCTTATGCCTAGCAACATTTATGATGCCGGAGTATTGTTCCTAGTTCCTACTTGAGTCATTTACTTGTTTTTCTTCTACTTAAAGTTCTTTTACTGAGATATATAAATTTCAAAATTTTCAGGTTTTATGCGGGTGTTATCAAATCTTATGACCATACGGAAAAGAAGCACAAGGTTTGCAATTCATTATTATCCACAAGCAATTTGTTCTCATTTTTTGTGCATATTACTAAACAACTTTTATAACGCACTCCAAGAACTAGGGTTGGCCTGTCGTCCATTCTCTGGCCGGCCCTCAATCAAATGACACGATAACGTGATCCTGAATCATATGATTGGTCCCTTGTGGAGTTACCTGTTTCTATGAACTTCACCAAACTATATGTCTTGAATTATATAATTTTTCTCCTTATTTGGTGATGCCTGTATCATCATTCTCAGCACAAAGTGTGTTTTTTGGGGTTTGATGATTAAATAAATAGGTATTATATACGGATGGTGTTGAAGAAATACTGAATCTCAAGAAGGAACGCTGGGAACTGATTGGAAACGATGTTTCACTAGATGGAGTGAGTGTCTTGCATTGCTTAATGGATCTAATTTTTTTCATTTGCTTATGTTAAAACAAAAAAAGAATATATATATATATATATATATATATTTCAAGGGTAAGTGATGT
>JAYMTA010006042.1:0-10792 GCA_036897625.1 Pelargonium cotyledonis | reverse complement strand
AACAACAACACATCAATGCATATCAAACTACACCATACTTATCCACATACTAACTACACAAACCAGAAACTATAAAATTCAATTCCTATAACTACTGCCACAACTACCACTCAATTCAATGTCTTCAACTTCTTCATTCAGTTGTGATTCTGCCACAACTACTGCATTTCTTCACATCATTCATCTTCATCAATGTCATTTGTTCCATCAATGTCATCATTTAGTTGTGTTCTTCATCAATGTCATCATTTAGTTCTGTTCTTCATCAATGTCATCATTTAGTTGTGTAATTTCTCTCTTCAACTTCTTCATTCTCCAACAATGTAGTTGTGATTCTGCCACTCAAAGAATAACATTTCAAATTCATTTGCACAAAACAGACCTAAATTAAAAACCAATGTCCTGTCAATTTGAGATGACAAGGGAAAAGAGCAAGACAAAGGGAAACAAAATAAAAAAGGTCCAACACAATTCCATTTCTTACGCTATATCGCCCACAACCTCTTACAGGACCTGCAACTCCACAATTGCAGGTATACCCACGCTCATTGGGACGGGTTTTCTCCAACCTATCATCCATCCACGTTCGATTATCACTACAAAACCGCCTACACTAGAACCACCTTTGTTACAAAAACGATTCCTCAGAAAAGCCCCAAATTTTTCTAACATATTTCTCTGAACTCTCAGTGAAGAAGACGATGGAGGATGGAAGGACAAATTTGGAATTTTTCAAAATATTCAGATAGAGGAGGGAAGGGTAATACTGGTATTTGGGAAAATATAATAGCATGTGCTAGTCACATGCTCCACTATTTGGCCAATTCTATTAGTTTGGATGGACGGAAAGATGATTGGCATAGTTGAGGGTAGTCAATAGTTAGTTTCAATAGTTCAGGGTATCTAGGGTTCAAAGGGATTAAGTTGGGAGTAGGTTTATGTAATTCTTCCAATGAAATAACCTTACCTGGTTTGCGTGAGACAGAAGAGAGAGACAACCGAAAGAGGCAGTAGCGGCGGGCAGCGACGGTGGGATGACGCAAGGAGGGGCACCCGGCACCAGGGGCGGATCTGGGCAGATCTTGGGCAAGTCGCGACGGGCGGACGGTGGCGTGGTGGCTACGTGAGGTATGGACTTGGTAAGGGAGGATGGAAAAGTGGAGGAAAGTGGGTCAGAGGGAGGTGGAAATTTAGGTGTAGTGGTTGGGATGGGGCTGAGCTTCGGCGTCTGAGAGCGGCAATGGAGGGCGATGACGGACTTGGTGGAAGTTTACTTGTTGTGAAGAAAAAAGAGGATAAGGTTGGGAAGATAAAGGAGTAACGGTCGAGTAGCCTCAAAGAGAAAGAAGGCTAAACAACATCGTAGAAGGCAACGGCTACATGAAGATTAAGTGAAACGGTGCGTTTAGTAATTGTGAGCCTTAAACCAAATGCAATCATTTAGATTGTCATGTTCATTGAGTTTGTTGGCCTGTTAGAGTTAGTTTCAACTACTGTAAATAGAGGACTATAAAATGTAAAGATAAAGCCTGAAATGGCATGTTTTTGACAATAAAATCTCAATTGATCATCTTGATCAAGGTCTCTGTAACTTTAGAGAAGTGTGTGTGAGTTGTGTGTTCAAATTAGGGTTTCCAAATTTGATTTGCAGATCGGGAGTGCTGTAATTGGTATTAGAGTAATCAATCCATGCAACAACGATGGTGACAAAGCTCGAGACGGTAGAAAAGATTGCGAACGAGAATCGAAGCAGCATTGCGGAGATTCGTGGTAACATAGAGAAATTGCGGCAAGAACAAGAAGGAATGAAGAACCTGTTGGACACAGTGATGCAATCTTTGCAAAATCAGTCACAGACCATGGCAATGATTCTTACGAAACTGGACACCCAAGATCGGAGCAAGAGAAAGGATCCTTAGAATTTTGGGACAAAGTCACTATAGGAACCAAGGGATGTGCATGATTCTGATTCAGTTCAGTTTCTTCATCAAAGAGACAAGAATGGAGAACTAGAATCAAGTAAGTGTTTCAAGAATACCTACCTGAAAATGCCTACCTTGGAATTTACCTCTTTTGATGGCACTCATGTGAGAGAATGAGATAGGAAGTGTAGAAAATTTTTCCATTTTCACAAGTTTCCTGAGGAGGAAAAAGTGAATTTAGCTTCTGTTTACTTGACTGGTAAGGCTGACATTTGGTTCCAAGACTACCAAATGGGTAGATAAAACTTGGATTGGGAAGAATTCTTAAGAGCTATAACTCAGAAATTTAGCCTGTTTCAACATGAGAACATAGCAGCTGAGTTTAATAAGTTGAGTCAGCGGGGATCTGTGGAAGAATATAAAGAAAAATTTGATGAGCTGAGGTTATTGATGCTGACTAAGAACAAAGGCTTGAGTGAGGAATACTTTGTGGCTAGTTTCTTGAGTGGATTAAGGGAAGAAATTAGAAGAATGGTGATGATGTTTGATCCCACTACCTTGACATATGCTATGTATCTTGTTAGATTAGAAGAGCAACAGAATGAATTCAAAACCAAAAATACCCAATTCCACTACCAGAATTCTTAAAATTCATCTAGCTTCCACAATAACTCAAACCCAGCATTTAATTCCAAAAACCTTGCCAAATCATCCAGTTCAGTCAATATGTCCAAGCCTACATATACCCTAAACTTGTCTATTCCAAATTCCAACAACCAGCCCAAGACCTTTCAGCGAACCAGTAGTGTCACTGGTAGCTCAGGAAATGTTCAAAAGTTAACTTGGAAGCAAATTGAGAGCAGGAAAAGGAGAGGGGTATGTTACAAATGTGAGGAGAATTATACACCTGGTTACAGAGATGTGTGCTAAAAAAGACACCAGGTTATGATGCTAAATGAGGAAGAAGAAAAAGAAGGGGAGGAAGAGGTTAAAAAAGACTTTGAAGAAGAACTTATGTGCCTCAGTGAGTTAGTTTTGTGTGCTCTAGAAGGGAGGCCTTGTGAGAAGACTCTAACGATCAGGGGAAAAGTGGGAGCCAGAGATATCTCCATTTTGGTGGACACATGAGCTGCTTCCAGTTTTTTAGATATTTCAACTACCAAATCATTGTAATATGAGCTTAAAAAAGTGACTCCAGTCAAAATAATAATGGCAAATGGCCTCAAGATTAGAAGTGAAGATGAGAGCTTAGTCAAGTGGGATATGCAGAATACTAAATTTCAGCAGAAAATGAGAGTGACACCTTTGGGGGTGTGTGATATGATTTTGGGGGTGGATTGGTTAACTCAGGCTAGTCCTATCTTGTTTAATTACAAGGAGAGAAGTATCACCATTCAGTATAGGAACAAAGCATTAACTTGCAATGAAGAGGAAACACAGGAAAATATCAGTTTGATTGAGCTTTATGAGTTACACAATGAGCTAATGAAAGGAGAACAACTTTATTGGGGTTAGTTCCTATAGTTAAATCAATGTGAAGTGCAGGATAAGTCAAAAAACAAAGGCATGGCATCAGGTCATTACCCACATGATCTTCAATTGCTCTTGCAAGAGTTCAGTGAGCTGTTTGAGGAACCTAAGTACCTACCCCCAAGAAGACCCTCTAACCATGCTATTCCACTTGTACCTAATGCCATACCACCTAACCTCAGACCCTATAGGTATAGCTATATACAAAAAGGCATAATTTAAAAAATGGTGGAAGAAATGTTGCAAGCTGGACTCATACAGGAGAGCACTAGTCCCTTTGCCTTCCCAGTCTTGTTGGTCAAGAAGATAGATGGGTCTTGGAGATTCTGTATTGACTATAGAAGGCTAAATGACTTGACAGTCAAGGACAAATTTCCCATTCCCACTATAGAGGAGCTGTTAGATGAACTTAAAGGAAGCACTTATTTCTCAAAGATTGATTTAAGATCTGGTTACCACCAAATCAGGCTTAAAGAAGGGGAGGAATTCAAGACTGCTTTTAAACACATCAAGGTCATTATGAGTTCAAGGTTATGCCATTTGGGCTCACTAATGCCCCATCAAGTTTTCAAGCCTTGATGAACTTTGTGTTTCAGGAATATCTGAGGAAATTTGTGTTGGTTTTCTTCGATGATATTATCTACAACAAGGATTCGGTGACTCATTTGCACCATTTAAAGTTGGTGTTTCTTAAACTCAAGCAACATGCATTACTGGCCAAAATGAGTAAATGTGAATTTGGAAAAACTCAAGTGGAATACTTGGGGCATGTAGTGTCCAAGGAGGATGTAGCTACAAATCCTACTAAGGTCAAGGCAATGAAAGAATGGCATGTGCCTCAAACTCTAAAAGCTCTGAGGGGGTTTCTAGGATTGACAGGGTATAACAGGAGATTCATTAAAAATTATGGAGCAATTGCCAAACCTCTAAATGAGATGCTTAAAAAGGACAATTTCAGATGGAATGAGGATGCTCAGAAAAGCTTTGAGGTCTTGAAAGACAAAATGTGTACTGTTCCTGTCCTTGCCTTGCCTAATTTGATTTTAGCACACCATTTGTCCTTGAAACTGATGCAAGTGACTCAAGTGTAGGTGCAGTTTTGATGCAGAAAGGAAGACCTATTGCCTTCCTCAGTAAAGCATTGGGGGTAAGAACCAAAGGCATGTCCACTTATGAAAAGGAACTCTTAGCTATGGTAATTGCTGTGCAAAAGTGGAGACACTACCTTGGGGAGAATGAGTTTGTTATTAAAACTGACCACCAAAGCTTAAAGTTTCTTCTGGAGCAAAGGGTGACAACCATGACTCAACAAAAGTGGTTATCCAAACTTATGGGACTCAATTATAGAATTAAGAATAAAAAGGGCCATGACAACAAAGCAGCTAATGCCTTGTCTAGAAGGGACATTGAATGGTGTCAAGCTACTTCAGTTCTAGTTCCAAAGTGGATGGAGGAAGTGGAAGCAAGCTATCAAGAGGACTTGTAAGCTCAGAACTTGGTAACTCAGGTACTCTTAACCCCTTATCTCTTACCTGATTACAAGTTATTCAAAGGTGTACTTAGATTCAAAGGGAAGATCTACATAGGCATAGGAGGAAATATGAAACAGAAGATCTTAGATGCTTTACATACTTCTAGTATAGGAGGTCATTCTTGCATTTCTGGTACATTGAAGAGAGTGCAAGCTTATTTCTATTGGCCTCACATGGGAAAAGAAGTACAAACCTTTGTGAAATCCTGTGATACTTGTCAAAGATGTAAGTGTGAGAATGTGGCTTACCCAGGATTGTTACAACCCCTCTCCATTCCATCAAAACCTTGGCAGCACATTGCCATGGATTTTGTGGAAGGGTTACCTAACTCTAAGGGCTTTGATAGCATTTTAGTTGTGATTGACATATACACCAAATATGGGCACTTAATTCCTCTCTCTCACCCCTATACTGCTCTCACAGTAGCTCAGAAGTTCTTTGAGGTGGTCTATAAACTCCATGGGTTGCTAGAGTCCATTGTTTCTGATAGGGACAATATATTTCTCAGCAAGTTTTGGCAAGAATTGTTTAAAATTGTGGGAACTAAGTTGTGCCTCTCTTCAGCTTATCACCCTCAATTTGATGGGCAATCAGAGAAACTCAACTAGTGTTTGGAGAACTATCTAAGGTGTATGTGCCACCAATTTCCAAAACATTGGGCACAATGGTTGGGCTTGGGGGAATGGTGGTACAACACTAATTCTCAATCTACCCTTAAAATGCCTCCTTTTGAAGCTCTATATGGATACCGGGCTCCTCAGCTGGCTATTCCAGAGGTTACCACCAATGTTGCAGTTGTGGAGGATTTTCTCCATCACAAGCAACTGATCACTAAATTGTTGAAAGAAAATTTACAGCAAGATCAGGCCAGAATGAAGACACAAGAGGACAAACACAGAACAGAGAGAGAATTTCTGGTGGGAGATTGGGTTTATCTAAGGTTACAACCTAACAAGCAATCTACTATGGCCCTCAGGAGAAACTCAAAGCTCTCAGCTAAGTACTATGAACCATTTTTTATTCTGTAAAAAATTGGGTATGCAGCTTATAAGCTGAAATTACCTGAGGGGTCTCGAATACACCCAGTTTTCCATATATCCTTGTTGAAGAAACAGCTCGGGGACAGGAACAAGTTGTGCATCTCCTTGCCTCATGTCACCAATGAAGGTCAGCTCAAAATTCAACCAGTGGCTATCCTGGACCGAAAACTGGTGAAGAGGAACAATGTTGCGGTGGTCCGTGTACTGGTGCAATGGTCGTACTCGGCTTCAGAAGACGCAACATGGGAGGATTGGTCAGCCATCAAGCAGTAGTTTCCAGAATTTAATCCTTGAGGACAAGGATTTTGTGAAGAGGAGGCTATTGTGTGTAGAAGAAAGAGGATAAGGTTGGGAAGATGAAGGAGTAACGGTCGAGTACCTCAAAGAGAAGGAAGGCTGAACGACATCATAGAAGGCAACGACTACATGAAAATTAAGTGAAACGGTGCGCTCGGTATTCTTTGGCCTTAAATCAAACGCAGTCGTTTAGATTGTCTTGTTCATTGAGTCTGTTGGTCTGTTAGAGTTAGTTGCAACTACTGTAAACAAACGACTATAAAATGTATGTTTTTTATAATAAAATCTCAATTGATCATCTTGATCAAGGTCTCTGTAACTTCAAAGAAGTGTGTGTGAGTTGTGTGTTCAAATTACGGTTTCCAAACCTGATTTGCAAATCGAGAGTGTTGAATCGCCGGAGAAATGGAGGTTGTTTTGAGCGGAGGAAGGGTTCGCGGAGGTGAATGGTGGTGGATCGAGTCTGGCAAAAGGGATTATTTAGCTGGTTGATTTGAACTCCAACAACTCCGCCGCCAAAAGTAGTGCCTGGGGGCTGGTTTTGGGAGCTCTCTCTCGAAATTACTTATTTATTTCTCCATGATTTTCACTTAATGCTATGTATTTTTTTTTTCTCAAAGAGCTTCTGTAAAATCAAATTTTGCTCCCCATTTTCTTTTTGCATCCCCCATTTTCATTGTCGGTGTGTTCATTTTATATAAGGGTTGGAGTTCAATTTAGTGGTCTGATGGGGAGTGCAATGACCACCATGCTTCACCATTCTTTATTTCCGTAAGGAACCTAAAAAAATGAGATTTTGTTGTTCGACAAAAGATTTGGGCTTATCCAAATCTGGTTCATATTGAACCAGTTTGATTCGAAATGAACCGAATCGAACCGGTTTAATTAGAAGAAGAAATGGTTGGGTTGAGCTTAATTGTGTAAGTTAAATGATTTGGGTTTTGACTAAAGAGATGGGCAAAATTAATAAATAAGTTAATCCTTGAGAAAATGGGCCCAACAACAACAATGACAAAATAAAATAAGTACACACAATATATAGAAAAATAAACCGAACTACGACTCACAAATTACGAGAACAAAAAATAACAAAACACTGAAAAATGACCACGACACAACAAAATGCAAAAGACTCGAGAAAAAGTATAAACACAATACGGTACTAAATAAAACAAATGAAAGTTCAATCTTGCTTTGCTTCGATTCGATTTGATCTTGTGACCTGAAAGGTTGGTTTCATCACCAAAAGCTTGGGGACACATATTACTCGAGTACGAAATCGGGTGTCTACAATAACCCTTGCTAGGTTGCCACTAAAAGAAAATAACTCTCATGTTCTTTCATTAGTGGCAAATAACCACATGAACTTGTCAATAGTGGATTATGTTATGACTAAAATACAAAAAGACAAAAATACCCCTAAGTGGTTTATTTTTTAATTGCCAAACAGGCCCTAAAGTTCAATTAAATAAAAATAAAAAATAAAAAAAATCACGTCTTCTTCTTCGATCATGCCTTCGGTCACGGTTTGCCTCTGGTTCCGACAATGGATTGCCTCCAGTCATGTGGGGCTCGACGGGAGTTCTCTAGATATGGACTCCGTGATCCTCAGCCTGCTCCATCCACTATCTCCGGCGAGATTACCTCTGCCAGATCGGCTGGAAGTCGTTGCTCTGTTGAATCGTCGTCGCATCTGCTGGGTTGAATCATCGCGCTCGACGACGTCCTTTTGCTATACTTCGTTCTAGAGCTCCACCATCATCGAGCAGATCTGGACAACGCCAAAGATGAGCAAAGATCTGGACAGCTCGTTGAATGTCGGAGACAAGCAAGAGCAGCCATGAGGCGGCGTCGGTGAACAAGAGTATATCAATGTCGTGAGCTCGTTGAAGGTTGAGAGCTCGTCGAAGGCCGAGACCTACGTAGGAGACCCACGCCGGAGTTCAGCCGGAGCCCAATCGCCGCGAGTCCATTCGTGGATTTTTGCCGAGCACGCCGTCAACCCAGAACTAGGGTTTGTCTTTTTATTCAAAAATTGAGTGTTTCAATTGATTTTATTTTTTATATTTTAGGGTTTAAATTAATTTTGAGGTTTGATTGAATTTGATTTTTGGTTTGATTTTGAGGTTGATGAAATTTTTTAAATTCCGGCAACTTATGAAGTTTCCGGTTGTTGAAAACTTCAAACAATGAAGAACAACACTAACAAGGGCAAAAATGGTATTTTGAACTTTTTTAGAGACATGTGCAATACATGTGATGATAAAAGTGTGTTTCAATTAGATTTAATTGAACTGACTGTTGGCAAGTATAAGTGGTTATCTGCCAAGAATGAAAGTTCAGAGGAGTTATTTGCTTTTAGTGGTAACCCGATAGGGGTTATGCGCAATTTGCTCAATTTATTAATTTGAAGGGCTTAAGAAGAATTTTAATAGGTGAATGATAGATAGGAAAGAGAAACTAATTAATAGGATAATTTTTAGGAGAAATTGCACGTAACTACCCTAAACTTGACACATTTTGCAGTAGGACATCCCTAAACTATATTTTTCACTTTGGACTACTCTCAACTTTCACCAACCCACTTGATGCTACCCAAAAAATCACAAGTAAATTAACGACTCACAACCCAACATGTGGAACCTAAGAGCCTAGTCATCCAAACTTTTGGTCCAAGGACTGTCCCGAGATTAAGTGGTCAAAGAGATGACAAGTCAAAAAAAGTCAATTATAAGGTCAATGGGTCCCAAAGCCATCGCTCATGCCAAGTGTCAATGCTCCATGACCAACGTCGCCCACCGCCCAAAAGCCATTGCACATATCAAGTGCCAATGGTCGACGATCAACGTTGCTCGCTGTCCAAAAAATCATTCTGCACGCCAAATGCTAATGGTCGACACCAAAGCCGCCAACGACATCCAAGGTCGCCTGATGACGCATAAAGCCATTGCGCGCGCCCAACGCCAATGTACATGAGTCAACGATTCCCAAAGTCACGAGACTAGCCCAACCTAGTCAAATGCCCAAGCCAAGTAACTTTGACGACCTAAGGAGTCACAAAACACCAAGTCAAGTTCGCCTGAGGAAGCCCGAGTCAAGAGGAGCCAAGAAAACTGACCAAAGAGTTTGTCGCATATGGGTTATCGCGACAGTGGATGTTTGACCAACTCCCTTTGGAATTTTTGGCCAACCAACAAAGCCAATGGGCTGGTTGTACACTGTTTGTCACAACAACGAGTGTACAACCAATCAATTTGCCCAGTTGGTCAGCCTAAAAGACCAACCAAGGTTGGTTGTACACCAGCTGATGGGACAACTAGTCCGTTGTCGCGACAACGAGTGCCCAACCAACCAATTTGGTCCGTTCGTCTAACTAAGAATCATCCAGGTCAACCAACCACCCAGTGTCGCGATAGTTTCCTTGGTTGACGCGACATAACTTTATTCCCGATGCCTTACGGTCCGTTTATTCGATATGATGAAACATTTAACCAACCAGCAAGGGCCCAAAAGCAACACCGACATGTCATCACCTCGAATGACCATTCAATCCACTTTGGAACCGTTGTGGCAAACATCTAAGCTAGTTTCAAAGCCTTGTGACTTATCCCGTGTGATAGAAGCTTCCAAGGTCTTCGTCGTTCTCTCCCGGCTCCCGGGACTAAAAAAAGTGGTCGGCCTCATCTGAAAAAGTACGCAAGCGCCAACATACCAAGGCTCCAAGCCTTCCAATTGGGCTCCACTTTGATTCCGACAGTCACGCGATGATAAATGACACTTTATTTGGGGTTAGTGTACATTCCCCGTCAAGCAAAAGGAAAAGGGATCTTCATTTTCTCAAGAATATTTTCTCTCTAGATTTCTCTCTTTAAAACGCTCTCTACGAGCTTTGTGGTTGGTCAACTGAGATCTCATTCTCACGCCTGAGCCGGTGTCTCGGAACCACCACCCCGGGTCATCGTTCTTTGGTATGTTTGTCATCGCAGGTGACAGATTGACGAACATCGCCAACGGATTTGATTGATGCACGACCAAGCTAGAACAGATGACACATTTGAGAATTAGAACATTTTGACACTTAGAAAAATTCCTTAGCATACGTGGACAAGAAGACAAGAAAAATTCCTTAGCATACGTGGACAAGAAGACAAGACATCCTAGTGTGTTTGTTTTGACCTGAGTCAAATATAGACGCATCAACACTCTATCAGTTATATTTAACAAAATATGCCAATAATTATAGCTCATGTGCCCAACACGTCATATTTGTTTTAAAATTCTAAAATTGCCCTTCACTTTACCTTTCTTCTTCGAGTTCATCAAACATTCGCCGAAAAAAATCATACATTCGCCGAAAACATCAAAAAGTTGTCGGCAACTGGATTTATTTCGCTGGTAACATCAAACATTCACCGAAAACATCAAAATCCAATCCAACACAAAACAAAAACTGATATGCACCTAACCAACT
>JAYMTA010006041.1:0-10792 GCA_036897625.1 Pelargonium cotyledonis | reverse complement strand
TGACCCATTCTCTCGCCGGGAATGATAACGCCGGCGTACATTTCTTCCGTCTCTCCGCGTAATGCTCGTGTCTCCTATCATCCCCGTCACGTCTTCTACGAAAAGCTCTAGCCGGAGGAGCCATCTTCTCTTTCTCTCTCACCTCCCCAAATTAAGTCAATCGATTCCTTTTTCAGTCAATTTTAATTAGTATCAGTTGAGAGTTTTTGCTGCTGCCATCTCTGTATTTGATGCGCACTTGTTTTGAACACGGCTTCGGTTTTTGAGTTTCCAACTTAACAGAGACGGTGAATTTTGTGTCTAAAGTTTGAAACTGAATTGTTCAGTCTGGTCATATATTCACACATTTGAGCTGAACTTTGAGATCGAAGAGGCACTGACATCGCTAGCATATCAGTACTCGTTTTCTATCAATCATGCCTTTTCCGATGAAGATCCAGCCGATTGACATCGATTACCAGACTCCGAGGGAGCCAATTCGTGCCGATTCGTCGGCGAAGCCGGTTCTGAAGACGCGCCTTAAGAGACTCTTCGATCGACAGTTCCGGATTTCGTCCGCAGCGGACAAGCCTAGTGAAGCGCAGTTCGGGAAAGATGGAGTTGCAGGAGCTGCTGAGTTCGAGCCCAGCTCTGTCTGCTTGGACAAACTGGTGCAGAATTTCATGGAGGAGTCGAGCGAGAACAAGCAGTCCGCTGCCGCCAAATGCGACCGCAACCGCTGCAGCAATTGCTTCAACGGCAACAAAAATGACAGCTCCGACGACGAGCTTGATTTCTTTGCCGATTCGCTTAGCGGTGGGTCATTCGGTGATTCCTGCGATGCACTCAAGGTCAATTTCAAAATCAACTCTATTTTCATCCTAGAAAATAAGATTTTCTTTCTATTTCTAGGTAACCAACCAGATTTTTTTCTTATTTTTGTGTGCAGAGTTTGATTCCTTGCACGACTATTGCTGAGAGAAACCTGTTAGCCGACACCGCTAAGATCGTGGAGAAGAACAAGAACCAGAAGCAGCGCAAGGACGATTTGAGAAACATCGTGACCGAGGCATTGTCTTCTCTCGGCTACGATTCTTCAATCTGTAAATCCAAATGGGACAAATCTCCATCTTTCCCAGCTGGTACAAACAATCATCATTTCATGAAATTACTAGCTCGTTTTAGGTTCTACGTTTCTCAATTTCGAATTGCATCGATGTCCAGGAGAGTACGAGTACATAGACGTGATCACGCCGGAAGGGGAGAGATTGTTGATCGACATTGATTTCAGATCGGAATTCGAGATAGCCAGATCGACCGGGACATACAAGTCCTTCCTCCAATCTCTGCCGTACATCTTCGTCGGAAAAGCCGACCGCCTCCAGCAGATGGTGTTCATCGTCTCGGAGGCGGCGAAGCAGAGCCTGAAGAAGAAAGGCATGCACTTCCCTCCCTGGCGCAAGGCCGAGTACATGCGAGCCAAGTGGCTCTCTCCGTACATCAGAGCCTTCAAGCCTCAGCACGACGCCGTAGAGGAACACACGACAATCCTCCTGGCTTCGGAAGATAGCGATTCCGGCGGCGAATTGGAGTTGATTTTCCGAGACTCCAAGCCGACGCCGACTCCGAAAGTTGCCGGCGACGAGAAGGCGGTGGTCGTGGTGGCGCCGAAGTGGCAGCCTCCGGCGGTGAAACCGAAAAGTGTAGATAGAGGAGCGAAGATGGTGACCGGATTGGCCTCTCTGTTGGGAGAGTAGCCCTAAAAATTTTGATCTTTATTTTTGTTTTTTCAGTAAAAACATGGATAATACAAAAATATAAAATCGGATAATGGTAATGATACAGATTACAGAGTACAGACTTTTTTTTTTTTTTTTTTTTTTTTTAAATCGCTTTTTGTATGAGTAACCTGTAAAAGAAGCCTTACAGCAGCAAATCAATGATCCATGAGCAGATGAGAAGGAACAGGAACGAGAACCAGAATTTTTATTATTGGTAATTAATTTTTGAAAAAAAAAAAAAAAAAAAACATTTGCAGTTGTTTCTTGAAAGGGAACACAGAGAGAAGGCAAAATTTTACTTTTCTCATTTAAAAATTTCCCATCTTTTTAGGTAATTAAATATAAAATAAAAAAATATAATGGGGTGGGTTTTAGGTAGGGTGGATGGCAGGTGGGGACACGTGGAGTCTCGTAAGGAGTGAAGGAGGCAAAAAAAACTTTCACTCGGAAGGCGTGATATTCTCTTTTACTTTATTTTCTCTTTTTTACAATCATTTATTTATTTATTTGTTTGTTTATTTTTAGTGGTTACTGCTACAACATGGGTTAGGAGGAGGAAGTGAAAGCAGTTCACAGCTAGAAAATTAGTTGACATGTCTGTGTTTGACTGTACGGTTTGTGAATCTTGAAATGGCCTGGAAAACAAGGTTTTAGTTTAGTTTGTGGTACATGTGATGTTACCTACAAGAACTAATGTGGTACATGTTTGTTGAGATTACGGAGTCTAAAGAATGAAACATACAAGGAAAATACCTATACAAACTAGTGGAGACACGAAAAACTTGGATAAAATAAGAGAGATGGGGCATTCAAGAGATTAGAGAGTTTGATTTGTCAATATGAATGTACATTTAGAGGTTTTGTACTACTGTTTAATTTACAGCAGAGTTCCAAACATATTATATTTTGGCCTGAACACGGATTCAACCAAAATAAATTACCGTTTAAGGTGTAGTTCAATCTTATATTTCACTTTTTCTTGTTTTCAACCTATGAATAGGTTTTCTAACTGTCCAATATATCTTCTATTGTAAATATGATGTAATAGGTATAACCCTAGTAAGCGAGTGACTAAAATCTTGTGAAAGCAATACTCAAAGAGAGACGATTAGCAACTTGTCGTTTGTGTGGGTAATATGGGAGACATCGACGATATATGTTCTCTAAGGCTGGAGATTTCTTTGCAGCTGGTGGTGGAGGGCATGTAGAGGATCCACTGAGTGCTAGTTGACAAGGGAAGTTAAACGAGGTCATATTCCAAGCATGTTTTGACAAAATGAAATTTCTTAAAGACATAATCTAGTCGCATGAAGGAGGAATTAAAGGGATCGAAAAATCTCACATCTCTGTGATCAAAATAGTAGATTTAACAGTCTCAGTCAATGAATTTTTGACGACAATGAACACTGTGAACCTCTTTCACCATAGTAGACACCCCTTCACTTTTCAACATAAACATTAGATGACTGATCCTCTACCAATAAAACATATCGGTTACTACCAAATATCAACTATTAAAATGGTTGCTTGCCTTTGGAATAATAGATTCAGTCCGAGTAAGTCAAGTTAAGGCAAAGTGATGCTTCATAATAGAAAAGGCCACAAAATATATGGGAGATGTAGACCTAGAAAAAGCACTAACAAATGCCAAAGTCTGCTTGAGCCTGTTGATGAGCTACAAGCGATTCAAGTAGGAAGAAAGGAAACCATGAAATATCAAGTTGGTAGCGCGCTATTCGGAATAATAGAGAAATACATCATCAATCCTCAAAGCAAAGGTGCACACTTTTTCTATTTTGTGTGAGAATTATAGAGACATCATAGTAGTTCAATTTCTAGAGTTATGATTTTTCTTGTATTCGAAGTTTTCCAGAATACAAAAATAGAGGTGAAGAATGGGGGTAGACAATTTACTAGACTATGTAAATTCCTTGTGTATCTTGTTTTCTTGTCTATTATGTCTTGTTCATATTCTCATCATAGATGATCCTAAGAGCAAAGCTTTTGGAAGTCAAAATCAAAACTAGGGTTTTTAGTATTGTAAATCTAAAGTGTTCGTTCACTACAAGTGGTATCACAAATCCGATTATATTTCAATTTTGGTGGTATTGATAGTTGACAAGAAAATAAGGATTGTGAAATTTGATGGCACGGGTTTTGAATTTTGGAAAATACAGATAGAGGATCTTTTATATGCATAACATTTGCACATATCTATGAAAGAGTCAAAACCAGAAGATGTGACAAAGGGGATCTATAAAATATTGGATCGTTAAGCATTTGCATAGTTCGTCTTACTCTAGCTAAGAGTGTGGTACACGATGTATTGTCTCGTAAAGGTGTTATCATATATTGTTGGATTTCCTCTTCTGCATGGTTGATTCTTGTTCTTGCTCATATGCAGAAGAAACTATTGTATCCCAAAAGATTGTCCAAACTTTTTAGAATAATCTTGGAAAAAGTCCCTTGGGGTTTATGTACTATCTAATTTGTTCCAACGGGGTTCCACTACTTTGTTTTGTTCCCACTAGGTCACAGTAGGACAATTAGTTTGACCGCGAGATACTTTCCGTCTATTTGGCTAACGGTGTCGTCAAGTCTGGCTTACGTGGCAAAATTTTGAATTTCTCCCATGCCACGTTTTCGGACCACCTCCAGCTTATATGGTGGCGTGTTTTAAGTTACCCCACGTGACCCACACATGCACGAGAATGAGACCGTTGAAGCGTGAGACGCACGTGCACGAGAATCAACCTTGATCAATTGGAAACTTCTTCTTCCTCCTTCGATATGTCAGTGTTAGAACTTAGAAAATTCCCAAATTCTTCCTCCTTCTTCTTCCGTCTTCTCCATGTCTCCATTCCACAGAGCTCGTTACTTATACTATGATGGAATATATGGAAGTCCGGTGCCATTTGTTGACAATGAGCTCCGAGAATGACATCATGGGTTGAAGAAAACCCTGGATGAAGATTATTCTGTTGTGTGAAAGAGGAGAACGAGATAAAATTTAAATTTTTATCCATTAATTTTTGTAAGCATTGAATGTTGGAACATGAGTGTTAATTATTCATCTTCATTGTTATGTGAAAGGGGATGTTTATTCTAGAGATGGGCGGACCCAAAATTGCAGATTCCCAGTTATTGCAGCCTCATTTTAGAGCTCCATGAAGAGAATCGAAGATTGATGTCTGAGATTGAGGAGTTGCGTTTAGGGTGGGATGTTCCTGGTCGTCCAACTGTTGCTGAAACAGGGGTAGCTGGAAGCTCGAAAGCAAAGACATTCAAGGAAAAAATTTCACTGTTTGTGTTAGTTTTAGCACTGATATTGGTAGTTAAGCAATTGATTGGGATGAACATGGGTGTAGATGATAAAAATGCACTTCCAGATTACAACACCATACTCATGCTCCCACTCAGCAGCCATCTATTTGAAAATCTTGTATTTAGCTTTCCTACATTGGCGTTCATTCACCTTCACCTTCACCTTCAACATCTTCCAATCAAGAGCCATTATTGTTTTGCTCTTAATACCAAGCACTTCAAGTATGATATCCTTCAAGTATTCAATGATGGTTTTGCAAGTGATTCTATGATTTTCTATGACTTTGGCACAAGTATGTTGCCTTGTGTAGGACCTCACCATGAACCTATCACTTTCCCTTCTTGCTGAGATGAACACTCTCCATGGACAGTCCTCTGCACCACATTCACATCAATAGGATGTCTCTTCACAATTGAATACCAGATCACTGCCTTCCTCATAGCCCTAACACTCATAAATTCCTATATCACGAAGAAGCCCCTGAAAGGTATAAGGATTGTACAAATACACTTTATCAGGCTTATTTTTCCTTTGTGCATCATCTGCATCAGATTCCAATTCCTCACTGGTCACAGAAATTACATCATCTGATTCTCGTGCACGTGCGTCTCACGCTTCAACGATCTCCTTCGCGTTCACGTGCGGGTCACGTGGGGTAACTTAAAACACGTCACCATATGAGCTGGAGGTGATTCGATGACGTGATATGGGAAAAATTTTAGTTTTTGCCACGTAAGCCAGACTTGACGACACCATTAGCCAAATAGACGGAAAGTATCTCGCGATCATACTAATTTCTCTACTATGACCCAATGGAAATAAAACAAAATAGAAGGACTCTGTAAGAACAAATTGGATAATACATGAACTGTAAGAGACCTTTTTCCAAATAATCTTTTATCTTAGTGTCTTGTGTGCACCCAACTAACTGTTATATCTTTCTATTATTTATTTTGCAGGTCATTTACTCTTCCATTATTACTCACAAACATTCCACAAATATGCACTATAAGAAAACTCATGATCCGTGCCATAAATTTTTGTCACAAATCTATGAATTTCAATAACGAAATGTAATTTGTGACGGAACTGTTAAAGAATATTTATTTCATTGATTGGGTTGTCACAAATGGTTATGACAGAAATTTTCGTCACAAACGTATGTGTTTGTAATAAAAATATATAATTTCTGTCACAATTTGTGACGAAATTATGACAAAAATTTGTCTCTCGTATTTTTGTCATAATTTGTAACTTTTTTTTTTTAGTGTTCCACATGCAGAGCCATTGGGAATTTATAATTACAGTGTTGAAAGAGTCTGAACTAAATAATAAGCCTATGAATATTTTTTTTACTCTATTTTAATAATACTTGTTTTTGGAGTATACACACTTGATTTAATGAGTAAGTCACTTATATGGGTCACACTTTTGTATTCATTTGCACACAATTAGATGCCTCCTATGATTAATTAATTAATGTTTCAAGAGCTGGCTAACACTCAAACATAACATATAATATAATATAACTAGGTGAAGAGTGCAATGGCAATAAATACCTGTGTATCTATTTACTTCACTGAGGTCAACTTTTTACAAGAAAATGTGTTAAAAGAAACAGAAAGTACAGGCTTGCATACTTGTAATTCCAGAAAAGAATCAAGAAATGATCGAAGATTATATTATGAAGCATCAGCTACTATTCAACAGAAAATTAAATCAAGTAGGTGCCTGCATTTGCACAATGTCAGCTACCTCATATCCCACAAGACATAAATGATGAGATATTGCATGGTTCCATTAATGTCTTTTTTGCAGAATTGCAGGTTGATAAGGTTTAAATCTTCAACCATGCAATGTACAAACTTATGATATAAAATATAAACTAAATGGTACATTATATATATAGGTCGGTTGATCCTAGCTAGGGTTGTACACAAATAAAATGGAAAAGTCAGCTCTGATAATACAGTTTGTTTTGTTTGGTAGTATTTAAAGAAACATGAAGCATACTATATTTCATATCATACCCGGAGAAAAACAATTTGCTTATTAAAAATGACTTGTTTATACAACATTTTTATACAAGACTTAGTGTGTGTGAATATATACAGGTAAAAGATTTGGTCTATGTTTTGTCCTAATTTACTTTTTGAATTTTCATATTTTGCTTTAATTAGGACGTGAACTTTCACATATTGACCAAATTTAATTTCTGAATTTTTAATATAAACTCTAATGATAATGACTATTTTGAATCAATATGTGAAAGTTCATGAACCATTTCAGGTCAAAACAAAGTTCACATATTAAATTAGAGCGAAACACAAAAGTTTAAGGATTGTGTTTGGTTTATAAAAACTTAAGGACCAAATTGGGTCAAGATATAAAGTTCAGGGGCCAAATTAAGTCTTTTACCATATACACACACATTCTCAACCGTTCAACAATACATGCAACAAACATATTCAAGATTTGCGACGTCGTTGCGTCCGCGTAAATGTTGAAAGGTCCTAGTCAATAAAGTTTTTGACGTCCACGGTTCACATGACGTCACAAAAGTTGAAATTTGCAAAATCCACATTGTGCCTTCGGAAAAATGGACGTCACAAATTTGCATGTTTTAAATAAGATGTTTATCAGTATATAAAATGGTAGATAAAGCTTGCAGTGAGTACAATATTGCAGTCCATCACTGCAGATCTGATGATCAGTAAATTTAATGTTCCAAAAGCAAACATTTTGGATAGATAAGATAACCCTAAAGAGAATAAAAAGAAAATAGTATGTATATATATATACATACATATTTTTTTGTTTGCAAAGAATCTGTGAAATGCAGTGGTTGGTTGGTAAGCTGTGTAGCTTACCCACCATGAAAGGAGGAAGAAGCAACTGTTGTGTATTCATTTTCTTCAAGTTTTGGTATCAAAATTAGATAATGTATTTATTTGCAGTTAATTAAATGTATTAAATAAGAAACTTCCTGTTCCTTCAAGCCCGGATTATAATTGGATAAGAAAGAAGCAGGAAATGATTATTTAAAAGTCAACGGTTAGGCAATAATTATGATTTTCTATACTGAATAATGCAAGTTGATTCCACTCCAAGCAATGCCATCAATGATATTTGAATTTTGAGATAAGCTGAAGTCATCAACAGATTGTGTGAAAGCTACAAAATTCTGATTAATCAACAAAACTCCCAGACAGTGTATAAACAATGTGTGTGTGTGTTGTAATTTAGGTGTCAAGATTTATATCAAACTAAGAAAATGATGGAGACACAAGAAATTTTGATTCTTACTCTTTAGCCAAGCAGATATCAATAATTGCAAAATGGAAGATTAATTAAATTCCAACTACTAAGAGTGGCGCAATTGGTTATTCCAACTGTGTGAGTGGGAAGAGATTTCAGAATCGATTTCCACTCAACACATTCTTGGTGGTGGTGGTATAAGAGATGAAGTTTCTTTCCTGAACACTATTGGTTTATTGTTCAAACTTATATACATTCGTCTTGTAAGGTTCCTTAGGCCGTTGTAAGAAAGGATTTCGGCACCTTTCTGTATATAAAAAAAAAGATTAATTAAATTTCATTTCGATGCTTATAATATTTTTTTGGGTCTAAGCTATGAAATTTCTTAGCGAGCCCGCAAACTCGCGATTAACACTTTTAAACCGTTTTACTACAGACAAACTAATTCTCATTCGATGTTAAGTCACAATTAAAACTCATCATTCTCTTCAAGAGTGTGTTGAGCGAGAATCGAACGCAATCGATTTTTTCACTCACGTAACCCATGTTACCAACTACATATTCACTGCATTTTGTTAGAATAATATAACCGGCGGTAAACTTTGGGAGGTGAGAATAAATGAGTATAAATTGTCAAGGTAGGTTCACTTGTCATACAACAAACTTTAACTTGAATTTCACTCAGCTAGTGCTTCAACCAACTCAACTAAAGAGTTAAACTAATAGTTGAAGGAACAATATTTGTTTTATACTATAACAGTAACACGAGGAAGATTAATACATGTATTTTTCCACGTATTTGATATAACTAATGAAAATGTTTAGAGTAAAAATGGATAAATTTTAATATTCTAATATATTTTCTTACATTTTATTGATTTAGTGAATAAAATTTGTATTTACGATTTTTAAAGTACAAATGTTTATGAGTTATACACTAACAAGTTGCTCAAACTTTTTATAATACATCAAATTTTACGGAAAAAAATTAAATGATTTTTTTGGATGATCTCTAACAAAATAGGTATAAAAATATTAACATTTATAATAAATTTATTAAAATATTCAAAGTTATCCATTTTCTACTCTAAACATTTTCATTAATAATATCAAATACATGTGAAAATCTATGTAAAATACTATACATGAAAAAAATACTTTTCAAACAAATTCAAATGTCTATATCTAACTCATTATAAAAAATTTATTTAAATTTTATGTAAAATTAACTTTATTAAAAAATATAGACACTCTTTTTGAGACATAAAATATATTCGGTGGTCTGAGAAGTTATTAGATGAGCATATATATGAGGAGATTATTTTTAATAACATGCTCGTATGACTCTCATACTTGTTTGGGCTTTGTTTAGTGTTTTCTATACCCAAAAGGGCTTTGTGTTATGTTGATTTACGATAAAAGCCCAATATCCTCATTTCGTTTTCACAATTCTCTTAGCCCAAACGTTTTTATTCACAAACAATCTATATACTAGTAGAGACCACATAAATGTTTACGTTGATGATGATTGTCATAGATGTTTTAATTTTCTTTAGGACCAAAATCATTTAATTAGATACTGTCCCTTGGGTTTGGAAAAATCTTGATGTCCCGATATGCTCTGTGGATTTGGATTTTCATTTTTGGTTTAAAAGCAATTTGTCATGTTCAAATTTAAATTCTAAAGGTATCTCTTGGGTTTGGTCAAGCATGTGTACATATGGACTAATAGGGATAAGTGTTTTATTTCAATTATAGGAGAGTCTCCCAGTTCCATTCTTTTTACTGTTGAAAGTCATACCCTTGAGTTTCTTTGTTTAGCTGACATACCGGTCCCTTTTAGTTCATCACCTAGGAGTACACCTTGTGGATCCCCCTTCTCTGGGTTGGACCAAGATTAACACTGATAGTAGCTGTTTGGGAAACCTGGGAATGAGTGGTACGGGGCCTGTTGCCAGGTATCGTAGATGAGCTTGGATAACGAGTAGTTATAGGAGTGTGAGTTGGGCCGAAGCTAGCCTAGCAGAGCTTTGGGTTGGGTTTGAGATTGAGTCTTTGTCTTGTCGAGCCTCTGGGTTGTAGGAAGGTGATCATTTAAGAAGTACGTAGTTGCTATTATTGCTATGTTTTTTTATGTCTTATTGTAGCTCTCATCCTTTGAGATCTTTGATTATGGAGTACAAAGAAAGAGCTACTCGTTTTGAGGATTTCATGCTTTTGCAAGTGATAACTTAAGATCTTTGATTATGTTAGTTATTCGACCCTAAATTATGCATATTTGTTCTATTTTGCTCTTGTCCTAGTGCTCTTTTTGCCTTTAAAGAGTGCTAAAAGCCTAATAGTTGCCTTAATGTCGTCTTGTGTCGTGATGAGTTCACTTTGGTAGAATTTAGTGATTTTAAGGTATATTTAGCTCTAATTGTGCCACGTAATTCTTGTTTTAGTGCTC
>JAYMTA010006040.1:0-10793 GCA_036897625.1 Pelargonium cotyledonis | reverse complement strand
ATGATATTTTCCGTCAAACATTTCATCCAATTTAACGGAAATGCATGTTTTGGTGGGTTTTGTGCTTAAGTCAATACCACTGGTGGGTTCTTAGCAACTTGTGTAAACCCCATAGGGGTTATGTGCAATTTACCATTTATTAAAGTTTCTAATTTTTAGAACTCCATTGAAGGGAAAACTTAAAGCTTGAGTTTTTATCATGTTTTTCCTCGGTTGGAGTATGGGGCTGAAATTTGGAAACGATGTTCCTCTAGTTCCCAGAAAGAACTCTTAAAAAATTCAGCATCATCAGGTTTCATTTGACCCCTAAAATCATTTATTAAAGTTTCTGATTTTGCAACTCCATTGAAGGGAAAGCTTGAAACTTGAATTTTTTTTCTAGATTTCGCCTCAATTAGAGTTTAAGGGTGAAATTTGGACACGATATTCTTCAAGTTTCCAGAAAGATCTCCTAAAAAATTCAAGATCATCAGGTATCATTTGACCTCTAAAATCATTTACTGAAGTTATGGATTTTGGCAAAAATGGTGGAATGTCACTATTCACAACACTTTTGCTTTGATCCTTGCATGCTTGGCCGAGCAAGCATTGTGTCTGGGTTGGTCCAGGTGCTTGCTTTAGGTCTTTGTTTCTATTGTTGATGCATTGGGTGTTTGTCTCCGTCATGAGGTAGTCATGTCGTACAGTAGCACTGCAGTGATGTATCATTGAATGAGGAGTGACTACAGTGAGGAGTGACTACAATGAGGAGTGACTACGGTGAGGAGTGAATGTAATTAGGAGTGACTTTATTAATAGTGAATGCAGTGAGGATTGATTGTAGTGAGGAGTGTCTGTAGCGAAGAGTGACTGCAGTAAGGGGTGTCTGCAGTGAGGAGTGGATGCAGTGAGGCATGACACAACTACATATTACCTTAGGAAATATTTTATCCCTAGGAAATATTTTACCTTAGAGAGTATTTGACCTTAGGAAGTATTTTTGAACTACGAGACGAGGTTGCACACTTGTGTCCACGCGTTGTCCCTTTCGAGGACAAGCATTTGTTGCATGATGCTTTGAGATGTTGGAACCTTGATGGTGACAGATCTCATGCTTCTTTTTTTGATCTCCCAAGGGGTTTGCAGAGGGTCTTGATGTTTTCAATATTCCAAGGGGGTTCGTAAAGGCCCTTGGGTCTTAATGTCTTTAATCTCCCAAGGGGTTCGTAAAGGGCCCTTGGGTCTTGACACTTGCATTCTTCTTATAGTTGATTGATTTTTGTTCTTACACTTGAATACAATCTTCATGATGTTACTTATGAAGAGAGGGTGAGGCTTGTGCATCTTGTGTGCAAGGCTTGCCTCTTAGAGAGAGGGCAAGGTATGACTATGCTTGAGTGGCTTCGAGGCTTAGCTTAGGCCTTTGGTGAAGGAACGTAGCTTGCTTCTTGGTAAAGGCAAATGTTGAGCTTTCAAGGCCTTGGACTAGTGTTTGGAAGGCTAAGGAAGTTTGAGACAAAGTTTGGGAGGTAACAAAGTAGTTTGTCCAATTTTGAGTTTTGTGAGCCATGGACAAGGTCCAGATGGCTTAGCGCCTCAGATATGGTGTTTTGGTGCCTTGGGCTTACAAGGATGTGGGAAAGTGTTTAAAGGTGTTTGGAAGGCTAAGAAAGGAGCAAGGCATGATGGGAGCAAAGAATGGAGAAAGCCTCATCTTGTCCGGTTTGGCCATTACCATGTCCAGTTGGACAAAGTGAGGCTTGTGCAGATGGGCTAGCCTTGGCTCGGTTTGATCTATATTGGATGAGGGGAGCATTATGATGAGTTGGGGTGCCTTTAGGAAGGCTTTGGATGGTCTTGGCACGACATGGGAAAGAAAGTGCACGAAGGATGAGGGTGTCATAGCTTGTCCGGTTTAGTGTGGTCAAGGGTTGGTGTAGTTGTTTTATGGAAAGTCACTTGTTAATGTAAGTGGTCTTCTTAGCTCGCATGAACTGATTACCACTGTAAGTGGACTTCTGAGCTCGCAGGAGCTTATCACTATTGTAAGTGAACTTTTAAGCTCGCATGAGCTGATTACCACTGTAAGAGGACTTCTAAGCTCGTAGAAGCTAATTACAACTGTAAGTGGACTTCTGAGCTCGTAGGGGTTGATTATCATTGTAAGCGGACTTTTGAGTTCTTAGGAGTTGATCATCGTTGTAAGTGGAATTTTGCCAGATGACTTCCATGCTAAGATTTTTTCGGGTAGTGGGTCGTCTGTGACCGCTTTTGCCTGACCCGGGATGATGACATGGCGTCTTAAGTGCCAAATGTCAAAATCACATAGATTAAGAAAGTTTCAGTTTTCGTGGTAGTATCAACAATCAAAATTTAAATTCATAATTCCAAAATTGAATTTCAATTTTATACAAGCCTTTACACCACTATTTTGAACTATGAACTAGTTGACATCTGCATTTTAAAACCGCAGGCAAATGGGCCTCATAACTGTAGTGTAAAGAGATATTAGACCACTGTTATAAGAATCGTTGCCCAAAGGCCCATAACCGCAGTATAAGCCTTTAACGGCATCAACTGATACTGCGGTTGGGCCAACCTTAGTAAATTCATTGAGTCGCGGTTTTGGGCTTTAACTCTACAGTTTTGAACCGCGATCTATACGCTTATTTATTGTAGTGAAGCCGCCAAGTTTACACTCATTCAGGCACCCAAAATGAACGGAGAAAATCTCTTCCTTCTTGTATATGTATCTTACATGTACAAGTGATATATGAACGAGTTATTTGTCTTTTAACTTTAGAACTCCCTTTTTTTATATACACAAAAGTGCCGAAATTGTTTCTTGCAACGGTTTAAGGAAACTTAAAAGACGAATATACATAAACTTGAACAAGGAACTAATAGTGTTTAAGAAAAAAATTTTGCATTTTAATCCTAACTTAGGGCTTTTGGCACTTAATACTCTCTGTAGACCGGCTAAGCAATTTATCTACAGAAATTTTGAAGTCCGGGAGAGCCCAATCTGCCCATGCGCCCAATGGAGTTTTGTATCAAAAGTTGAAATCAGTTTAATTGCTGCATCAACTTAGTCAGCTCTGTCTATAGGTTTAGGCTTCCGTGATAATAAATATATCACGTCTCGCTGCTTGTGCTTGCTATATTTTCTTGCTCCCAAGTCCAACCCCCTATGCTTGGGATATGTGAATTCAGATTTTCGATTTGTTGACCTTTCCAAATTACTTAAAACATGCACATATATAATATAGTTCCTATTTATTACCAACGGTTATTATTTTATACTGTACTGGAAAAAGACATTTTATTGTATTCATTTGGGGTTCACCGAAAGTGGGCTGACTTCCACTACTATATACAAATGCTTTACCTATTGTTTTCTTCTTCTCCCATAATTTCTCGGTGAAAAGCTACCAATGGTTCCCAGCTTTTTCACTGCACTCACAAGGCACAACCACATCATTTCAGTGCCAACCCAATTCCCAATATATTAAACAAATCACTATATCAGAAGTATTTTTTAGGCTTTAGGCTTTTTTTTTATATATATTGGTTAAGCCTATCAAAGGTTTTTACAAACTTAATTGACTTAATTTAACTAGGTCTGACCGGTTCTCCAGTTACTTAAAATTAGGAAAGATAAAATTATTAGGTTCTAGCAGAATCGATTCAATTTTCAAAACATTACTTGTATAAAAAAAATAATCTCTCTTGTCACCTTCTGCATTAGACATTCTTAAATAAAGGTCACAACTTTAGATTTTCTTAAACAAATTCTCATTCAATTTGTCATTAACACCATTAGTTTAAGTGTAAAATAACCAAACTCCTCATTATTATTATTATTTTAAAATTTTAAAAATTCAAAAAAAAAAAAAAGATAAGAAAAGATAAAAATCCTACCTAAGTCTTTATTGGTCACCAAAGAAGAGCGGGAGGCAAAGCTATTTTTGGTGAGTTTTCAGCCAGTTGAGGCTCAAAAAATCGTTTTGAAAATCAGCCACTAAGCTTGTCTTCTCTGGTAAAATGATGAACTAATTCATAATGTCACAGAGCTTGTCCTTTTCAGCCGACACCAGCAGAGCCGCACAAAGTCTGAACGCCACTGATAACTCACATTTTATGCTAGTTATTGAAGCCTAAATCATGCATAATTGTCTCCTTTTGCTCTCAATTTGTGCTTGAATTTACCTTATTTGAGTGTGAAGTTACCAAAATGTCCTTCATTGTGCTTAATTAAATGTCACAAATCCCGACTTTAGGTTATTTTTGGTGTTTTATTGCAATTATTTGCTTATTTGTGCTCAATAATGCTTGTTTTAGTGTTCTATACGTTTTCAGGATGTATCGAGCAGGCCCGAGCATGGAAGGGAGCGAAAACAAAAGTTGGAAATTCGAAAAAAGGAAAGAGGCCTCCCGCGCCGCGATACCTAAAAGTCTGCCAAATTTGAATTTTGAATGGAGATAGGACGCGTGTCAACAACTCAGCAGCGTGATCTCCGACGCCAATCAACGATCGTAGTGCCACAACGCCAGTCTGCTGGAACTTCTATAAATAGAGGCCCGATTTTGGGGCTAAAGGTTCAATTTTCTGAGCATTTCACCACCTTTACATCATCTCCAGACCTCCATTCTTAATTCCAGAGCCTCCACCACGTTTACTTTCATCTCTTTTCTTATTTCTTCGCATTTAGACTCTTGTTTTGGATTATTGTTGGATTGAACTCGAGGCTATTGCGGTAGATCATCGTCCGAATATTCGATTGTGAGATCACCTCCTTGTTGTTTTGATTAGTTGAACGCTGTTATTTCCAGATTATATTCAATTGCAATCTTTAATTGTTCATGCTTATTATTGTTAATTGTGTTAATTGTTAATTGTGTTAATTGTTAATTTCATGCTTTAATTATTTATGTTGATGAATGTCGTTTTCGTCTATGTCACGACCATGATAAACTAATCTTTAAGTGATAGGGATGTAGTTGAATGTGGGGCAATGGACAAGTTTATTTGATTACCAATTGTGTGTTGAGTTAAAGCCGATGGGGTATGGCGGTTTGTTGGGTGCAAAGTCTTGTGGTGGCTTGATCACCCACAACTCTGTTCAAAGTACCGTCCACGCCTTGACCATAGGGTGGAGCATGCGGATCGAACCGTCTAGTGGATGTGACTCGGAAGATGGCTAGTTCTTCATGAGCCCTCCATGCCCATATAAGAGTCGAGCGTACGCGACCTCCCTTGCTGTAGTATGCCTGGTGCGTAAATGATGTCTAGGCATACGTTGAGAATGACCTCTTCACCTTAATTCACGAACGTGCCATACAAAGGATATCGTGTGTAAAAGCGGACTCGGGTAATTATTTCGACATTCAATGCAGTAGGTAGAATAGATAAGTCCATCAAACTCGTGAATATCAATTACATCCCGATTAACGTCTTCGCCAAATTTCGGGTACCATATTTTCATTCTCTTTCTTGCTCTCTAAATTGTTCCTTTATTTATTTGCATGCTCACCATAGCACACACTCAACACCATTCCCCTGATATTGTTTATCTACTTTCCTAGTTTATAACACTATCACCAAGTATACCACTAACAACACCGGACTTCACCATCCTATATTACGAGGTCGACACCGGTATACTTGCCGGAGCCACACCAAGTTTTTGGCGTCATTGCCGGGGAACTTTGGTTATGCTTATAGAGGATCTTAATGATAATAAGATTCCTTTAGTGTTTCTGTGTTTCTTTACGGTTCGTGTATGCAACGGTTTGTTGGTGATAGACGCCGAAGACAACCTTTGCATTTCGACTCGGTGCCCGAGAAAATTCTCCAGGCAAGAAAGAAAGACACTCAGAGAGGAAAGCGGCCCATGATGGTGATCGATAATTTCGCTAGAGGGAACACTAGAGATGATGTCAGCCTCTAGCCCGCTCACACAAGGACAAGTGGCGGGCGAGGTCCTTTGCATCCTAATGCGGAGACGAGGAAATTGACAACACTTGGTCGTCATAACACTAAACAAGAGAATGACATCCCGATGGTATAAGACCCAATTTAGTCTCTTGGAGGTTATCCTAACTCATCTTCAATGGGTAATCCTGCGATCCCAACCCTTGACACGGGTATCTCGAGAGGACTTTTGCAATGGCAGCGAAGTCAAGCTGCCTTACATCAGCAATAGCAGACCCAGCAGTAGCAGCAACAGCTAGCAGACATCCAACGCTCACTGCAAGTGGCTTGGGATCTGCAACGTTGAGCTTCTGTACACGACACCAATAAAGTCAGAGTTCCTAGTTCTATCCGTGAGTCGTGTGGGAGTTCTTGCGCAACCACTTGCAGATCGCGCGAGCAGGTGAACCTCGCCGATAAGAACTTCGCACTTTGTGTCGTGGTCTGAGATTCGACGACACTCTTATCTCGTCAGCTCAACCTCTTTTTTGCCAAAAAAAGATCAACGGGACCTTCAACCAGCCAACAGCCGCTGCCACCCCCTTTCCTTCGCCGAAATTGCAAAGAGCTTAATTAGGTTCATGCTTTTTTTTACACCACACTTAGGGTCCGCAATTTCTACAATTTTAATGGACTTTTAATTTTATTTCTGACTCTTTTTTTGTTGTGTGTGATGGATTGTGGAGAGACTCAAGATTTAAAAATTACATAATAGATTAAGCTCAAACTGATTCTTATTGTAATACTTTCAACTCTATAGATCCAAATTTGAGACAAATAAACTTCCACTCTTTTGTTTGTTATGAAATTTGAAGGTATTTCCGACCAAATGATAAATTTTCCAATGATACTATGAAGTTTCCGACAAATATATGAACATTTCGGAAAATTTGTTCTTGAACTAGTAATGAAGAAGGGTAGTATTATTTTTCAAAAAAATAATCAAGTCATGTGCATAACATATAATAAGATATAGTAAGATTTCGTCAAAATTAACTGGCAAATGACCCTTGCATACTGCATAGTAGTCTAAAGTTGAAACAATTAGTTTAAGGCGTTGTTTGGTAAGTCTACTTGATGTCTATATACAATGTCTATAGACATTTTTCTGGCAAAAGTCTGTTTGGTAAAATGGTTTATATCATGAATGTCTATAGACATTCATGTAATATAGACAATTTGGCTCTATTTCTCACAGGAGGTTGGTTGCTCTTGTGAGATATTGTTCACGTTTATAAGGTTCTTCTACCAAAAATACCCTCATATGTTGGTAAACCTTTATCTTCACTTCCTCCTAGTTATGTGTCTGGGAGGTGTACCCACATGTGCTAGTGGGTATACCTCCCATTTGTTACCTCAGTATATTTTGTCTGGGTAGTGGACCCTGTGAATGTGTGAGGTATACCGTTAGACACTGTATACCCAGATGTATAGGGTTTACCTCCCATTTGTTATCTTATGTCTTGTGTCTGGACGGTAGACCTTGTTGTTTGTTGGGTTGACCGCATAGTTATATTATACATATTATACATAACATGCAAATGATAAAAATGATCTTCCTTCTTTAACCTTAAGGGCGTTTTTGTCATTTCACGAAAATGACCATCCTCTTAGACAATTTTAACATACAATACATTTCTAATTATTTATAGACAATAACTTATATAGACATCTATCTCTATAGACGTTTAATATCTATACGTACACAGTAAATTGTCTTACCAAACAAGACCTAAGAGTGCATAGTACGGGAGGTGTCTAGTGTCTAGTATAACATAGGTACATGTAATTATAAATAATAAAAACAAAATTATATTGCAATTTCCATTGACCTACGACTACAAGTAATTACTAATAAAGTTGAAAAGTGAAAAGTGAAAAGTGAAAAGTGAAAGTGGGTGCGAATTCCTGACAAACTCAAAAAATAATCCAAGTTAATTAGTAGAGTAATCTGTTAGCACATGGTGTGCAATTAATAGTCCTCGCTCACCTATCTATTGTTTTATATGTCAAAAAATTAGGTCATATAAATAGGACTTGTCTTTTTCAACCTATCGCCCAAAATTCCATTTCTGCAAACATTTATTGTTTCTATCCTTGTAGTTACAAATGTCAAAACATGACAATTTAGTTCAATTATTGGACAAATTACACACCTATCTATCTACTTTTTGACATCCAGTTTCATGCCAATTAATTTACTTTCATAGTAGTATTTTACTACAAAATAGATCATTAAACTCTAAAACTCACATTTTTGTAACTTGCCAATTAGCATATGCATGTCTACACATTTTCAATGTCAAAAGATTGTTATGATAAAAGTTAGATACACGCCTTCCTTTACATAGGACATAAATAGTGACCAAGTGTTGGGTTCACTATTTTACCATTACTTTCGTTGAAAATATATGTATTTGTATACATTTAATATGAATTACAATAGGTACGAGGTTCTATTTTATGGAATTCGTTTTGGTTAGAGTATAAAAAAGAAACACATAGTAATTATTAAGGACTTGCTATACGATTTATAGTACTAATTAATAGAAGAATTTGATATTCTTGATTGACAGTGCTAACATTCACTTGAACTCAATACAGCTGAAAATAATTAAATTAAGTTTGAAGACCGAATGAAAGAAGTTTTTAGTATAATTTTTTTGGATAAAGATATCTAGTAAATGATCAGATAATAAGACATACACAAGACAAAACAATACGGCGTGTGAAATACATGAGAGTGATATAACAATTAATATCTACGTGTTTGTTCTGTTCCTCTAAAAAAATTCACAATTGTGTTGATGAATCAAACATGAGTACTAGATCTTCAGTTTATCTTGTTGTTGTCATTCAAATTCATCACAATGTTCAAGGAACTTTGACATTTGGTCTCCATTGGCTGACTAATTCATCAATCCAATTTAGTGTTTTCTCGAATTCTGACTGAGGACAAGATCCTATAGACCTTCGTTCTACTACTGATGCATACAAAATATAAAGGTGCATAAGTTCTTACATCATTGTTGACGTGTTCCTATGACTTGGGGTAAGAAAAGACATTGAAGCACATGTTTTCATAGGAGTTTTGTGAACAAGTCTTGTAGATGAATTTCACACTTATAATATCTTATTTTGCTAGATTTTCACTAGAATTCTTTATCCTTGATACACAGAGCATGCACACAATCATAAAGCACGTTGTTAAGGAGGCATAGATTTCACCTCGAGAGTAAAAGTAAACATCTTATTATTGTGAAACATGGTTTTATGAATGTGAATTCAAGAGATAATTGTAAGATAAGAATAGTGTGAGTGACACAAATGATTTTCAAATGTGGTTAAAGCATACATCTCTCATAGATTGAGGAGTATTTACACCCAAAATCATGATGTATGGGTGATGTGTCGATATGATCGATTCTTGAGAATGACAAGTGGACTTTCATTATGTCATGAGCTCAAATGAAGATATTTTTACCAAATGACGGTGTTATGGTGATGAAGTAGCGATGTCAGGATGGTGTGGCAACTTCGGCGATAATGACAATGTGATAATGTCAGCTGACACGTGAACAATTTGATAAATATTTATGATGTTTAATGCCCGCCTTTATATCATATTTGTTCTGGTCTATCATACTTTAGCTTATATTATCATGCTTTATTAGATTTGATGTGTTTGAGAGCATTTCAGTGTTTTGCATGCCTTTTATATTTGTTTTAGGACATTTGGGGCGATCAAAATGAGCTAAGAGAATTATTAAATAGCTTAAAGATGTGTAAAGCAACAAAACGGGCCGTGTTGGGCTTAACATGGACCATGTCCATCAAAATTCAAAGATCAACATGTGCTGTCATTACACACGTACGGACCGCAACACTGGTTGTAATTGACCAACACGGGTCGTGTTTGTCTGAAGCCCTCAATATGTCAATGTTGCCCACTAACACGGGTCACACAGGGTGTGTTGCATGCAGATTTACTTTTCTATTTCGAGTTTAAGTCCATTTTTCTTGTATTTAAGGCTTGTCAAAACACTAGACTAGTTTTGAGTGGAGAACCAATGAGAAGAGATTATTGTTTGGTGTTTGTTGCATGATTATGAGTAACTAAACCCCCTTGATATGAGGATGAAGGGTGTAGCCAATTGTTAGGGTTTTAATGGTTTGAATGCATGAATAATATTTATTAGGTGCTTTGATTCATATAAACCTACTGCTTGTATTGAAGAGCTTCAATATCTCGCACTTAGGACAACGAATTAGCCTTGAGAGAGATAATAAGTTGCCCATAACTTATCAATCAAACACACTAGATAATTGCCTACACCTCGCATGTACATACATTTTGGGTATTGTACGAGGGTCTTGGAAGTTACCAACTAGGCATACCTCACATAGAACTAGTTCGAGCTTCAGATGTCTCGAAGAGAATAATATCCATTAATTACTATTCTTGATAGTAATATAGAATATACATACATGCATACATACATACATATGTACATACACATATATATAAAGGTATCACGAAGGCTTAATTATGAAGCATTGATCCACTCACATGAGGAGGTGCACCATATGTTAAAGGGTTTACAAGGAGGTTCGTGAAGTTTAAAGGGTATACCCCTGAGGTAAAAAACAAACTTCAAAATTAAATTCATAAACTAAACTTGATATACGAATTATTTAATATTTAATGAATTCAATTTTATATATTTTTTTATCCTATTGATATGCCTGCTTTGACTTTCGGTCAATGCAGCCACACCTTAGCTAATATTTTTCCTTGTATTTGTTGTTGCTTAAGTTTGAGCTTGTGTTAGAGTTTGAG
>JAYMTA010006039.1:0-10793 GCA_036897625.1 Pelargonium cotyledonis | reverse complement strand
TTATTTTTATAAATAGTATTAATTTTAGAAATTGAATTCTAAAAATAAATGAATTTAAATTAAATAATAAAATTTATTATGAATCCAATTTTTTTAATTTAAAATAAAATTTTGATATTTTTTGAAATAATTATAAATACGATAAAAAAAATATAAAAAAAATCCATACGATAAATAAAACATTTAAAAAATTCATACATAACTAAAATTTAGTCATCATGATCATGAGGAAAGGAAGAGCGGGTCTGATCAGGAGGTGCATGTTCTGAGCGTGCATAAATTTGTCTCACATCTTCCTGAGCTCTTTCATATTCGGATTGAAAAAGTTCTATTTTCTCATTTCTTAACTCCAAAAATGCCCTTTGACGTTCCACGTCAGATTGCAAAACACTAAGATGAAGCCGATCCACTCTCTCGGCGGTCTCCCTGTTGACTTCATTTTGTTACTCTTTAAAGCGCTGAAACGCAGCTTGTTGGCTTGCATTGTGTTGTCTCATTTCTTCTAGAGCAACTGCTACATGTGTCATCTCAGCCCGTAGGGTCTCGTCGCATGAGGCGGAGGTGCCTTCACCTGTGGATGTGGAAAAGTTGTCTGATTGTGGACACATACGCCTCCTCGGTGCTTGTAAAGGTGCAGTTTCCATGAAGTACTCTTGTGAAGCGGAGCCGAGTCCAAATACACGTCTGTTCCGGTTGGGCCCACCTGAAGCTTCGATGTATGCATTGATCGCCCTTTGCAATACTTGAGCTAGATGTTCCAAACACGAATTAAATAAAGAACCATAGATAGTAAAATCATCCATACAAACCTTTACAATTCTTTCAATAAAGTCAGAGAACATGGCCATCATAGATGACATTCGCCTATATGCAAACGTGCCATAGGGGCACATGAATGTTATCTTTTCCTGGTCTCTATAGGGATTTGGAAGTATCCTGAGTAGTCATTTATGAAACAAAAGTATTCATTCCCTATCAATCTTTCTATTATTTGAACAATAAATGACAAAGAAAAGTGGTCCTTTTGAGTGACATCATTTAATTTTCCATAATCAATACACACCCTCCAACCATTAACAGTTTGGCAAGGAATGAGATCATTCTTTTCGTTTTTTTCTAACTGTCATCCATCCCTTCTTTGGTACAACATGCACAAGGCTGACCCAACTACTATATGAAATAGCATAATAATTCATACATCTAAGATTTTAATTATTTCAGCCTTCAATACCTCCTGGAGGATTCTAAGCATGCACAAAGAGGGGCTAATCCCCTTAATATCAACAATACTCCATCCAATTGCAGACTTGTCAGATTTTAAGACATTAATTAAAGCATGAAATTTGGACTCATATAAAGTTGGCAATGGATGATGAAATTTCTTCAAATCTGCAAGTTCCAAGTTCAACCCACAACTTTTCTCACTAGTTTCTCTCTCTAGAAACCCTAAAGTTGCTAGAATATCTCAGCCCCCCGAAATATGAGCAAATTAAAGCTTATATAGTACATCTAGAAGTGGTAAAAATTCAGACCCAGCAAAGTCCCGACTTCCAAACTTCAAAGTCGTGACTTCAAACAATTGAAACCTCTTTTAGCAGTGAATAATGTCGCAATTTTGGCTCATGTAGGTCCTCTCGAAGTCGCGACTTTGAGATGAATATTGGTGCTCTCTAAGGTTAGAAGTCATGATTTCGGCTAACGCAGGTCCTCCCGAAGTGATGACTTCGGCTACTATATGTTACTTGAGTCTTCTTTTGATCTCCTCTTTGCTCCTTAGTTTGGGTTACTTGCACGGGTACATGAAACACAATGAAAAAAACTATGCAAATCATCTGAACTCATAAATAGTCTCTTTGAGCCGTAAATGCAAGAGAAAAGAGGGAATTTTTCATTGCTAAGCTAAAAAACAATCCAGGTAAAAATGTGACCAAATATGCGTATAAGTGGAGTAAAACAAGCTTGATGATGATAGAAAATAGACTTAAGAGGCATAAATAGTTCAATATAAAATCGAACTATCAAAATCTCTCAAACTAAATGTGAGCATGCCCTCAGACACACAAAATAAAACAAGACTAAAAACAAACCTACAACTACAAAAAATACACGCAACAAAAATAAAATCTTTCTGGAATTTGCTTGACCAATTTGTTCCAATCCAATTATATCAAAATTTAAGATCCGTCCAATCATGCAAGCGGATTCAAACAATCAACCAAATATGTGAAATATTAATGTACTATATCATGATCAAGGTCTCAAAATGCATGAATTTGCACAATTAAAACCAACAATGCTACCCAAATGCTCATAATAACATTCAAATGTGAATAAGGAACCTCAAGATTGCAAGAATATATCAAGTGAAGTTTTAAATCACGAATACATTCACAAGTTCCAAAGTTCACTAAAATAATGAGTCAAGCAAAGAAGCATGGAATTCATAATCAGTTGGCTATGTTATTACCTCTCCACTAATCATAAGAGAAGTGGACGATCTCGGATCAAAAGACTTACTAGGCTTGTAACGTCATACTAAGGTTAAAGGTGTGGAAGGACATGATGAAAACAAAACTATAAACTCATGAGCTTAACACTACGCTATCAAACCCTTTTTGCTTTCTATTTTCCTTCCCAATATTCCCAAACTTGCATTATCCCTCATTTTCGCTTATGTTTGTGTTTTTGATTCCTTACTTTTTCATTTAGGGGATACTTTATTCTTGACTCCAATTTTCTTTTTCTTTGCATTTCTATTTGTTTTTTTCTTTGCTTTTCACTTCTTTTGTTTATCCCCCTTTCTTTATTTTTCAAAACTTGGAATTAAGGGCTCTTTTCTTTTCTTTAACTAATTCTCATATTTCCCTTTTCACTCACCTTATTGACTCTCATAAGACAATGTCATCTTAAACTCAAGAGTGCAATCAAATGTTCAAAGTAATCATGGGATACAAAGAAAAACATGAATATAAACATCTTGAGCTCAAGAGTGCTCTCTAGCTCCAACTCTCTAGCTCCAGCTCTCTAGCTCCAGCTCTCTAAGTCCAGCTCTCTGGCTCCAGCTCTCCAGCTCTAGCTCTCTAGCTCCAACTCTCCAGTTCTTTAGATGTAATTAACAAGTTGAAGTGGTATATTATCCATTTTCTACAATAAATCCAGAGGAAAAAGTCTTTCTAAATTTATATCGTTCGCTATTTCATATGTGACTACGGGCCGAAGCCAAACAAAAGACTTTTTCTTGGTAGGTCTAATTTGTTGGACACAATTCCAATTTTTTGGATTTTTGGATTCCTTAGAATTTCTTTTTTCTCCAGGTCCAGCTCTCCAGCTCCTGTACTTTAGCCTCAACATTGCTAGATCTAGCAAAACTAGGCCTAAAGCTCCAGCAAGCCCAGGACTCTCAGTAAAATCCAAGAAATTCGACTAAGTATGGAAAGCTCATCCAAAGAGCCATTTCACTACCAAAATACCCCTAAAACACTCCAAATAATATTTTCTAGGAGTTCAGGATCGATTCTGGGCTCAAAAATAACTTCAGCAGTGAAACGAGACTAAAGCTATCTCTCTAGCAGTGAAACAGGACTAAAGTTGTCCTCCTGGTAGCAAAACAAGGTTAGGGTTGTACCCCTAGCAGCAAAACGCGGATAAGGTTATCCTTATAGCAGAAACAAGATTGAAGCTTTCCATGAATTGTCGCGGCAATTCATGACAAATGTCGCAGCAATTGTGCCAAAATGCTGCGACAATTGACCTGTTCCAACGCATCATGAGGTTTTCAGCCTCCAAATGTGGTGTTCGGCTACTTCTTTCCTTTGGACGCTATGCTCATGCGTGTTGAAGAGGCAAACGTGTCCCGTGAGCCTCTTGTGAGATAAGAGGACTCGCCAAGACCCTTTGTGAGCTAGTGCCTTGCGAGGTAAAGTCATGAGCGCTTAGGAGTGTTCATTGTGCTCCAACTTGAGGCTTGTGCTTCTCCTAAAGGCTTGAGTGGTGAGAAGGCTCACCAAGACCCTTTGTGAGCTAGTGCCTTGTAAGAGTACGTATTCGGGGTGCTTGTGAGCATCAAGGTTGTGATAGCTTGCTGTAGGGTTTCAAGGATGTTTTGGAAAGGTAGGAGCCTTGTTTAAGCCTCATAGGAGTGTATGGAGTCGTAGGGTACAATTCGGGATCAAGGGGAGTTGTCCGTAGAGCGACTGGGCATGAAATCATGAGGCTTGGTATGAGGGCGGATGATTGTCGCGGAAATTGAGCTGGATGTCGAGACATTTTGGACCCTGTTTTACCCCCTTTTTTTACTCTTATTTTACACTATTTTTACCTAGGATTGTTGAATGTCATGGAAACAGTACCAAATGCCGCAACAATCGGGTCTATTTTATCCTTGAAAGTGTTTTCAAGGATAAATCTTGTGGGGATTTTGGCTCTTAGTTAATTTGGACCTCTTCAGGGCTCTTAAGGATTTTTAGGCTATTTTAGGTGACTTGTGGCCTTCTTGGGACCTTGTTAGGCTTATGAAGTCTTGGGAAGGGCCTGGTCAATTTTAGGCGCCTGGACAATTGTGAGGGTCGTGGTCTCTTTTAGTAACTTCTAGGCGCCTATCCTGTCCAATGAGCTATCCAAGCCTTTGCATAGGCTAAGATTGGCTTTGGTTGATTTTTTCACACCCAGTAGTATTGTTGCCTGACGTGGACCCTAGTCCTGATTTCTAACTCCTCGAACCCAAGTCGAGCGACTCGAGCGATTTTGGCCCACCTCGTGTTGCTTTGTGAGTTTATTTGAGACTTGTGATTTTTTGGGTAGCACCACTGCATGATATCCATTGAAGGCATTCCTTTGCAAGCTTGGAGCGCTGAATTTTTCATAAATATAAATACCCTTTGTGACACTTCACTGTTTACCCACTAAAGATCTCTAAAGGGTGTGGATCTTTATTGAGCTCTTTTTTATCCACACCACCTCCTGGACTTCCATCGCCATGAAAACTAATCTCTTGGCAGCTTATAGATCCATAACGGTGGTACAAATTGTTGAGAACAGTTTGGCCTCCATTCCGGCCTCGCCACACGACAACCGCTCTCCTGAAATCTCATCGGAAATCGACATCTAGTATCTGGGAGGCCTAAACAACCACGCCCATTCACATGCATATGAGACCACCAATATCAACAATCAAAGTGGCATAGATTCCAAAGGCACCATAATCCATACTTCCCAACTGACCAACAACAACATTCTACTACCTCTCCAATCATTACTATCTATTAGCACCACCAAACCTACAAACATTCCTTCCGCATTGGAATCCCAAATAGTCTGACATTGTGTCCTACCAAACTCATAGGCACCGCCTTAGGTCAAACTACCAATCCGGATTCCCATCCAACTACCTTGTCGCATTCTCCAAAAAATAATTAGAAATCAATTTACTCACAACTTTTGAAATCCCGCCACAAAAAAAGCCATACCCAGGCATTGTACTCGCTCAAACCCAAACCCTAAACCATCCAATACTACTCTTCCCATGCAAAGTGTTGTTCGAGATTCAACACAATCTCAAAGACTACCACTTTGACTACTGCACACATCTGGAGCACATGAATAGAACTTGGTGCAGTCGCCCGAGGCCCTGAAACACAACTAATAAATAAGATCCAATAAATGATTGAGAATCCGGAGGCCTAGGATCTCTCAATCTTCCTCAACCCTACCCTCCCTTACTACGACTCCACCATACTCATATATTTTCTATCCTAGAATATGTGTGGTTGCTCGTCCGACCATAAACAACACTCTTTGAGCAAAATTATCAATCAAAACAAACCTTGTGTTGTCTTTATCAAAGAGACGAAAATATCATTGATCACGCAATTTGTCGCCGCAAAAATCTAGAGTTGTACAAACACCAAATTTCGCTTCTCTGCATCTATTAGAAGATCTGGCAAGCTTCTATGCTTATGGGATTCCTCACAATTCTTTATACATTCCTAGCAAACAAAAACATCATTCATATTTCTCACATTCAATTGGATCATTCATAACAAAACATACTTGCGAATACATGTATAAGTCTCACAGAACCCCTGGAGTAAAGTTAATCCATGGGCTATCACCGTTGATCTCACTAATACCTTTAATGGGCCGAAGTTGATTGATGGAAAGTTCAACAGTGTTAGATGCCTTGGCGAAAGATCATGCATACTCAGACTCAACTAACTCATACGGACTGATTGACCTACCTCTGCATGGAAAGAAGTATACTTGGTCCGGCTCAAGCCCCTTAGCAAACATGAATCAATCGTTTTCTCGCTAACCCAGAGTTTCTCCATATCATCGGCCAAAATTTGATCAAGTTAGCTAAAATTGATTGGGGACCTCTCTCATTTAAATTCCTTAATTTCTCGAAATCACACCTCCTCTTCATGGATCTCACAAAGTGATTATAAACATTATATCAAATTAATGGCTCCCCAAGCTTTATATTTTTGAAAAATCTCTATCTAATTAAGTAGGATATCCAGGTTTAGAATAGAGAACTCTTTGAGAATCTTGAAAAAAACTATCAAAATAATGGAAACAGCCATAAACAATCTCGACCTTGAGAGCCAAACTCGCCAATTGAAGGCTAAGGAATCAGCAAAACATCTCAACCTCCAAGTCAACATTCATCTCAAGTCCAGGGAACAATTACATCATTGTGTTAGCAAAAAGCTTATTTTTGCTGGTGATAACTCGTATTTGTACGTGTTATCAAGCTCTAAATTATGCCAAAATTAGCACGATTCTTGTGTTTTCCACCTCTATTTGGGCTTGAATTCTCATATTTTTATCACATTAAGCCCAAAGTACCTTCATCAAGCACTTGTGATGTATTTCGTGGTTTTTATGCATTTTGCTCATATTTTATGCTTATTTAGCTCATTTTTAGTGCATATTACGCTTGTGGTATTTTTATAGTCTATTTCAGGTATGGACAAGTGGATATACACTAAGTAGGGGAGCATGAGAATAGGAGAACGAGCAAAAAGAGGAATACATACATGACGCCACAATACTTAGCCCTTGACGCCGCAGCGCCAACAGAACGCAACATCAATTACAACCCGACAGTTACTCAAAAGGAGGAGTTAGGGTTTTCCAGCCGTCAAACACTTTTCCTACACGAAATTAGAGAGAGAAATAGAGGGTCGAGGCTTCCAGTGAAGGATGATGAGGTGTGAAAACTCCTACGCTGGAGATTCGATCTTTGCAACATCGAATTGCTTGCGAGTCTTGTTCCCCTTTGATGAGATTGGTAAGTTTAAACTTGTTTTACTTTAATTGCTTGAACAGTTGTTGAACTTCAGTTGGATCAAATACTTCGTATGAGATTTGGATTTGGTTATTCAATTATGCTTGTTTTCAAAAGTGAAGCTTGTTTTACAGATTGCTCTTTGTCTATGAAGATGATCGACTAAGTTTACTGTGTGTAAGGATATGATTGGATGTATATTATGTGATTGTATGAATGAATGATTACGTAAATTAGATTAGTATGGTTGTTATTCGTAATGCTTGTGTGTGATTCGATAAGATCATAACACATGATTGTAGCGTGGACCTCATCCCTATAAGGGAGTTGTTCTATGTGGATCAAACCATAGGGCCGAGTTTACTTTTTTGGCTCAAAAGGCTAGGGTAACTTTCACCCATCAGCCAAACCGTCATGCTAGGTTGTATATATTCTCTGTGCACAAAATGTTTGGAGAGTGTGATCATGTGTGAGCCATTGATGGCCACATGTGCAATCTAAGTTTATTGCGTACCTAAAAAAGTATTACTAATTACCAAAGATGGCTTGGCAATTCCAATGCTAGATCACACGATTAATTCATGAGTCAATTGCATAATATTTTCTTTAATCATACCCTAACCCCCTCTCTCTCATGATTGTGTTATTTCGGTGTTTTTTTTAGTTTTATTAAATGTTCACTCGCACGATTAAGTGCAAAATCAATTCCCCCACGAATATTGTTTACTCATTCGTAGTTTTAGACTAGTTAAATTGACAATCTTAACAACACCTACCAAGTCCTAAAGGATCGATACTTGAACTTTCACAAGTCCTTTATTACAAGGTTGACTCTGGTGCACTTGCTGGATTTTCACACCAGCTGGTTAAGTGAGGAGATAGGAACAAACCAGATGCATCCATATCAAGAAATCCAATAACTTCATTGCAAGGTTATTTCATTCGAATGTATGGATCTCCATACCCTCCACCTTAAAGCCTCTAGCAGAAGATTTCTTCAAGGCTCGTTATCACAAAGCATATTTTAAACGATCTATACTCACTAAACTACAGTTTAAGACCATCTCATTGCACGCAAACCATCTCTTAGAGATTTCATTCTCTGAATAGGAGATAGTGAATGCAATGAAGGCACGCAATAGTTTCAAGGCCCCAGACTCATATGGATTCAATTTCCACTTTGTCCAAACTTGCTAGGATATCATCAAATTAGAGATCACTATTTTTTTACCGACTTTCACTCATCGACGTCCCTCAACAAAGGGCTTAATTCATCATTCCTCGCTCTAATTCCAAAATGCAAATCCCATCAATCATTTGTTGAATTTCAGCTTATCAATCTGGCTGTTTGCATGTATAAGCTTCTTAGTAAGATTTTGGCTTCCTGGCTCAAGGCACTGATAAGTTCAGTCATTAGCAACCAACAATTAACTTTCATAAAAGGCAGACAAATTATGGATGGTGTCCTGTTTCAAGTGAAATCATAAAGAAAATAAAGTCTAACACGCGCATCATTAAGCTCGATTTTGAAAAGGCATGTGACAAACTTGATTCATTCATTCTTTACTTCTACTTAGCCTTCATGGGGTTTGGTTCTACTTGGTGTAATTGGATAAAAGCTTTTCTAGCATCATCAGTGTATGTATTAATAAACAATTCACCTACTAAAGATTTTACCATCTCACAAGGAATAGAGCAAGGCTGCCCTCTATCCCTTTTCCTTTTCATCATCGCTTTCGTGACTCTCCATTTTTCGATTAAAAATATAGTAAGGCAAGGTAAATTTAAAGGCATCAGCATCAGACCCAACTGCACCGTCTTACACCTCCAACTCACAGATGATGCAATTTTGTTAGTAAAAGCAATTCTTGAGGACGGTCTTAACATCAGAAGTTTGTTGTTTTAAGCTTGCATCCAAATAGAAATTAAACTTAAAAAAATCCAAATCTACCCCATCAGCATCTCTGCGGCGCAGCTAGATCTGTTCGCATCCTCTCTAGGCTTCCAACCTGCATCATTTCCATTCCAATATATGGTTTTCACTCTTGACGACAACCCCTATCTCAAGAAGACATGAAATATTGATAAATTTATATGCAAAATTACATCCTAGAAAAGCAAGCACCTCTCCTTAGGCGGTAGGATCGTTCTCATCAAGTCTACAATCACAAGCCTATCATTATACTATATATCAATATTCTGATGCCCTAAGAGAGGAATTGAGAAGAAATTCCTACAGGAAATCCAATCCCTCTAAGAGAGGAATATGCAAATTTAAATGGACTATGGTTTTTACGGAAAAGGCAATGAGGGGTTTAGGCATAAAAAATCTCACTATTATGAATCATGGCTTGCTGAAAAAATGTTGGTGGAGGTTTTCCTCATCGAATAACTCACTTTGAAAGATTGTAATATGTAGCACATATGGATGGAGCACCACGTAATGAGATCTCACATTCCTTTCAACCCATTCTCTCTATCTCTAGTTCTTAAGCAAATCGTGGATCTCAAAAATTCAGAAAGTTTTAGGTTTCTCTTTAGATCTTCTGGTATTCGTTGGAAGCTTGGAGATGGAAAATTCATTTGTTTCTTATCGGACACATGGATCGGCTCTTCCTCCTTTGCACCCACCTTCCTCCGTTATCACTTCTAGTCAACGAACATGTTGGGATCAATTTGTGAATTTCGACCAGAGGGTCAGCCGCAGGCTTGGGAGCTTCACTTTCATCGTCCCCTTCACGCATGGGAATCTAAATCCCTACCCAAACAACTGGATCTTCAACCTCATTCTCCTCTGCCAACGTCAATTTCATATCGCCCCATCTGGTCTCATGATCCTAACGATATTTTCAATGTCATATAGTGTGTCAAGCGATTACTCCCCGCTAGTTAAGCCCCGACATCGTTTCCATGGAAAAAGCTAATCTAGATCCCCGACTTATCAACAAAAATTCAATAATTCTCTTGGATGGCTACCCACAGTTCAATCCCGACCATGTGTTTTCTGGAAAGTTTGGGTCTCTAAATTCCAATTTCACAATTCATGTGTGTTTTCTGCAAATGCGAATTTGAAGACGTGGATCATCTCATTGTTTGGTGTTCATAGTCCCATAAAATTTGGTCAGCGGTTCTCTCTTTGTAGGGCATCTCGGCCGCCCTCCCGACATCGCTCATTGACCTCTTCATCCAGTGGTCTTCTTGTCCCCTTGCCCAATATTTAAGAAAATTCTCCCTTTGATAATGCACATTAGCTCATGAGTCATCTAAATTGCTAGAAACAACATTGTTTCTAACATCACAATTGAAGATGTGGACACAGTTTTCTCAAAAATTGTTGCGCACACCTTCTTCCTTGGATCAATCATATTCCATTCAAAGGAACCTTCTCCAACATGGAATCTCCAATTATGAAAAAACTTACAGGCATTGTATCTTGTAGTTAAATTTGAATTTTCACATGTTTGTACTAGCTGCCTTCTTCTTGAGTGTATATATATATATATAT
>JAYMTA010006038.1:0-10794 GCA_036897625.1 Pelargonium cotyledonis | reverse complement strand
GTCGACATCAGTGCTGATCGAAGAAGAAGCACTTCCAACTCATCACGCCAGTGTAAATTTATAAAATTACCCTTCACATTTAATCAAAATTGGACCACTAAGAACGCGACACGTGTCATTTAATTTGTTATATTAATATTAAAATAGTGCAAAATGTCACGTCAAAGCCACATCAGCGGAGTTAATAGTTAAGTTAAGTTAAATTAACGGATAGACCCACGTGACCAAATAATATGGAGTCTGGGTATTGTTGGAGCTCAAATATTTGTCTGGGGACCTGTGGAGTGAGTTTTTGAAAGCTGGGGGGCTGTGGAGTATTTTTCTCTTTTTAAAATTAATATTAAAATAATGCAAAATGCCACATCAGTGCCACGTCAGCAAAGTTAACGGTTCCGTTAACTTAACTTAACAGATGGACCCACGTAACCAAATAGTATAAAGTCTGGATACTGCTGGAGCCCAAATATTTGTCTGGGGACCTGTAGAGTGAGTTTCTCATAAATTAAGGGTCTCTGTGGCATTTATACCATTCTTTATCAGATTTTCTATAGAGTTCCACTATTACAAACTCATAAATCACATGGACAAATGCTTATTCTCGTGCCAGAGTTGAAATCCAAGGCCCCCTAGATTTTGTCTAACATTATCCATCCTTTTGGTGTGCATGCCCATTTTTAAGCCCCCAATCAAGTGCACTACATTGACGACACATGTTATTTTTCTAATTGTGAAAGCCCAATTTACTTAGAAGTCTCCGACTTCTACAAGATCTCCAAGGTATTTAGTTGACCCCAGTCAATATAGGTATAGTAGATGCTTACATTGTTGGGAATGAGTTAAAGGCTTGTTTCCCACCTTTGCAACTATAATGAATTCGGGAGACCTTCCCCGTTACATGCACCCTAAAAAGCTTTGGGGTACCCACCAACAACCCTTCACGGGATACCAAATGTGCAAGGCGGACATGCTATGTCCAAGATATCTTGGATGCTAATATCAACTCTAACACTAGCGAATAGATTGAATTTGTTGAAGAATGTTTCTTTAGCCATCATACTCTAATAGATCTTTGGGGTTGACTCTCTAAGGGGCGTCATGACTCCCCCATTCGATGAACTTGAGATGAAGAACCCTCTGAAGTGGTTGCACCTCCGCCACTACTTGGTCAACATCATGCTCCAATGGGCACCAACCTCGTGTTGTTCCAAGCTTTTGTGCACCAATTGGATGAACCCTTTCCTACCTCCTTTGCTCTAAATGTTGGTACATCCTTGATTGATCTACTACCTCCTCCTCCATTACCTAGCCATGAGATGAATAATCATTAAGTTTCAAGTGAATGACACCCTCCAAGCCGTAATTACATTCACCCATCTAGGTCCACATGTGAACCATTCAAGGGTCGAATCTCGCTACATGATCATGTGTTCTACTCCACCTACCCTGAAGACGAAAGATACACTAATGGACTTTCAAATCTTTGTCATAGTGAATGATAATGTGAGTTCTAATATGGGGGCTCTCGTCTCCCATGCAATCGGGATACACCAAATCCTCCTCAAAGGCTTCCTCAACATCACCTTGCAATTCAACCGCGAGTTTCTCTTGCCGTCATCACCATATAAAGGGTTAGTAACTTCCTCTTTATTTAGCATATAAAGGGTTAGTCACTCTGTACCTAAAGATGCCAAAGGTTCACATCATGTTCTTACCTAGTTATTATAGTGCTTTATTCTAAACCTAATAATACTTCTCGTGGCAGAATTTGTCATTAGGTATTACTTTGTTCAATTTTGTGTTACTAGTAACTGCTAGACCTAATGTATATTATATTGGACTCGACTAAAGTAATGCAAAAACTGTATTAAAAACTCGTTGAAATAATAGATATACAAAAGAAGATGCATATAAATTGTTCAATAAAGAGACAAGATAATGAGATACAGGCACTAAGCCCAATACAATAAAAGGGGCCAATTCCATTGGCAAGAAAATGATTCTCAGGAGGAAATGCAAGGTCTAAGAGAACTGTTTATTATCAAAATAGAGGCCTTGTGAGCCCAGGTTGTCATCAACGTCGCAATTGCTGCGCCCACATCTCTAAACATTTTTGGCTACCTTTTATGTGATAAGCTATGTCACGGTAACGCTGACCCCGCTTTTCGCTACCCAAGTTCGCTTGTGTTGGGTTATTCAATGCCTCATAATTTTGTAATCATAACAAATAAATCCTGAAAATTGTTACTTGGACTGTAATCTAAATGTTTTTTTTCGTGTATGAAGTATTTGAACGTCATTTAGCAATTCGAGGCATATCGCCAAATTTTGTGGTGTATATGTACAACAAGATACGCAAAGGCACCGTCAAGTCCGCTAACAATGTCATCAACTGGCTTGACATCACCTGTTTGTTTTTCAACTTTTGGTGCCTATATTGTCATTGCTCTTCTTAGTCGTCATTTGACCGCTATCGTAGCTTTTATAATCTACCTCGCAGTACATAGCATATATATTTCAATACATACATAAAAATATGTTTAATGGTTGTTGCGGGCAAGTGTATACTGACACTAGCATTTTAAGTCCCTGAGTTAAAGTCACCTTTATGTCATGGAGGATTATTATGCATTCTTTGTTGTGCTAAATATTTTTAACTTCATTTTCTTTAAATTTGTGAGAAAGTGCTATGTTTATAAATTTCATGTTTCAAATGTCATTAAGGTGACAGTTAATTAGGGCTAGAACTTGAGTACTTTTATTATACATATAATATAAACAAAATCATATATAAAAGATTTTAATACGATATTTTCTTGAGAATCCCAATCAGCATCTATGAAACATGAAGAAAAAAGATATTGTATATGACTGCCTCTAGTCACAATGTTTCCTTTCAGACTCCAGCACATGCAAGATTAATTTTTTGAGCATCTAGTGCTACCAAAAATATATAGTACAATTTTCTCTATCAATACCTAGCAATATCGTTTAAGGATATGACATTTAAACTCACTCACTTTTTTATAAGGCTCATTTCTGACCTCAACCTCAACCTCAACCTCAACAATCCTTGTATGTTACAAAAGACATAAATGTACAAGACGTCTCCTCTTTATCTCCTCTTTGCCAACTGAAATGTCTTCTTTAAAAACGTGTTAGCTACTTTATCATTCCTATAACACAACACCCTAAGAATGGTGTTGGGATCTGTCCTGTTCCACCTTCCTGTTGTTGGAGGCATCGGTAGCTTCTGCCCCGCGGACGCCACTCCCGTTCCACTGCTTTCGCAAGCCACAATGCTAAAATCTTCTATTAGTTGCTCTGTCGATTGACCCATCAATGATATTACTCCTTCCACTATTTCAGACTCTCTATCCACTAAGTCCTCTGATATCAATCCATCCCCGCAAGAACAAAACACCCTCTTCAAGCTTTTGAAATCCTCGTTGATTATCTCATGATCGGGTCGATGAAAAACTCGAGAGGATCCTCCAGCAAGCAAAACCATAAGGAAGCAATCAAAGCAAGCCTTCATAACCTCTTTCATTGCAATACCTTGGGCTCTATCCACCAACATTGCAGTCAAGAGGGTCAAGTTTTGTTTGAGAGTCCGCAAAGCAGGCCTCAACCTTGAACTAGCAACATCACCTGCATAAAGTCTTTCATAGAAAACGGCGCTGGAGTCCATGAAGATAAGCCTATAGGCAGCAACTTCACACACATTTTGGAATCCAGATTGAATGGTTGTGCAACAACGGTCGAAGTAGGTAGGAGAAGAGCCATGTTGCCTCCTACTGTTTCTGCTTCGACTACGACTGGAATGTACTCTTGGGGAGAGAGAAAGGGTTTTATCAAGGGCTTGGAGCTCGGAGAGTATGAAATGCAATGTGTTAAGTCGGATGTACATTCGTTGCGTTCCTCGACTAGTTAACGGGCGTGAACTGTTGTTACCATCTGTGGACGGACTGTTGTTGCTGTTGATGTTGTGGATGTCTTGATCACTCACAACACTACAAGGTGCAGCTTTCTTCCATAGTTTGTAGAACTTGGAGTCTCGATTGCATCTAGTCAAAGGGGGAAGTGTTGGCATATAACTCTGTTTAGACCCTATGAAAACACCATAAATTCATTATGATTAACCAAACAAGTATAAGACATGAATTATCAAGTATATAATTAACACTAGTAAATCTCACCACAAGACGAGACAAAAGTTGTGTAATCTTGGAGGAGTTTCTCTAATCCATCAGCAAGTTCTTGGACCAAATCATCTGTGATTCCAACAGGTATTTCGAAGAAGTCGTGCACGGTATCCTTTGCTAGCTTCACAATCTCCACCGCAGACTGCGCATATGGATCATTTTTGGACTTAGGATTCCATGTCTGCAACACAAAATTTAAGATCACTATATGTTAAATATAAAATGTGAGAAAAAAATGAGTTGTAATTACTTCAGTTTCTTTTGCTCTGTTGAAATACTCTATGCCTCTCTTCAACCTCTCATCAATCCATTGTTTCAATAGGTCCATAATGACTGAATCAACCTCATATGGAACCATTTCCCTTACTATCCCTTTTCCTCCGTCTTCACAATCGACAGTGTCTTCTACTACCATCTGAACCAGAGTCTTTTCCAGTTTTCCAGCTCTCTGCAGCACAGCCACTGTCTCAGTAGTAAGTGTATCCACCATCCCTAAGTATTGCTTCAATACAGTACCGTAGCAGCTATGAAGCGTTGCCGCAGCAACACCAGCGGCCACCACTTGCCATTTCTTTAGTATGGGAGTGAAGCATTCCCTCTCCTTTAGAGCTAAATCCTCAGTCTCTTTCGCCAACTGCATCAGAGATTCACTCGGATCTTGTTTCATCTCTGATGCATAACTACTACTAATAACTCCGGAATCAACAATCTAAATATACAACAACCAAAACAATGTTACTTTGTAAATATGTAAGGAAAACTTCAAAAGAAATAAATTCTACTAATAAACGTATTAATCAAAAACAAAACAACCTTGTTGAATGCATTCTTGATTGAAGATCGAATGTAGTAATCTACTCGGTCGCCAGAAATGTCCACAACCATTGTGTCACCTTTTTCTTGCTCTGGAGCAGCTCTATGCCCAGTAATGGTGACGTCCTCTCCAAGGATCTTGGAGGCAGACAAAGCTAAAGGGAGAAGATTCTCAATCATCCCAATTGTTCCCCTCTGAAAGTAGTCGTGGTAGCGGAGGAGCTTCTTCTCAGCCCAAGCTTGCATAGATGATAAGACCGCAGACAAGATATTGACATAGGTGGCCTCGCGGTCGGGCCTCTTTGCGTCATTGGCAACCTCGGTGAGCATGGCCAAAGAAGCACAAAGAAGATCAGGCTCCAGCTGGGAGGTGGTGACGTATTGTTGGAAGAGGATCCAGGTAAAACAGACATTGTGGATTTGGCGGTTGATTCCGAGAGTGGACCAGGTCTTCTTCATTAGCTCAAACAACTCGTCCACCTCATCCAGGACCATGGTTTCATCACGTGAATCAAAAATGGAGTGTAGGAGGGCACAATAGAGGTGAATGTTGAGGGGGTATCCATCGGCCCAATGGCAGACGTCAGAGGGGGTACCATTGACACTACGCCAAGATAAGGAGACCACGGAATTACAGAGGGTGCGCATAGTGTCAGAGTTCTTGCCGGTGTCTAGAGATTTGGTGTCACTAGAGCGAATGATGTCGCCTAGGCGGACGGCGTAGGTATTGGATTTTTCTAGAGGAATGGAGGGGTGGAGGAGGAGACCGTCCTCTAGAACCTTCAACTGTCGTTTCTGCCATTGATGATACTCATGGATGTCTGCAAATTCCGAAGGCTTTAGGTGGCGGAGGAGCTCTAGTGGAAGAATTATGGTCTCAGCTCGCCTGCCCATCTATACGAACCCATATATATATACATTGTCAACATGTGATCATTAATCAATATTTAATATCTCAAAACTCTTTCTACTTTTGTGTTTTATATATATACATGTACAACGACTGCAAAGTTGAGTGTGTGTGTGTATATATGGATTTGTGTTTGTAGGAAAACATATGCGTACCTGTCCAACAAGAGTTCGCATGAGCGTTTTTCTTAGTCTATTATCACTTTGTTCTGTGACTCTCATTTGTTGCCTCATGATCTCTGCAGACGTCAAAGGCCGCCTTGGCCTTTGTGAAGGAAGCGTGAATGAGATTGCAGGGCTTGCTGAGGTTCCAGATCCAAATCCCATGTGGTTGTTAGCGTTAGGGGACGTAGGCGCAGAAGATCCCCCGAGCCCTCCGGTCATCCTCTTGGAGGGAGACCGCTTAAGCATCTTAAGGCCAAGGGCCCTCTTGATCCTACTAGTGCGGGCCATCCCAACTCCGGCGTTCTTAGAGGCGGAGGTCGGGGAGACGGGTCCAGATCCTCCTCCCTCCCCATTAGAATCGTTTGAGTTGTTGGAATAAAATGATATTGCATTCTTTCCCCCAAAACCCGGAGAAGATCGGCAAGCTGTAAAGAATATTTCATAGGCGGCCTCACGGATGTCATCGCGGTTGAGACCGTTAAGCTTGCCAAATGGCCATACAAGGTCAGTGTCAATGTCGTTTTCAGGCCGAGAAGCAACGAAGGGACCTGAAAATGATTCCCCTCGAAGGTGGTGGTTCATAATATTCAGAATTCTTTTTTCTTTTTCTTGTCTCTCGTCTCTCTCTCTCTCTCTCTCTCTCTCTGCTCTGCTCTGTTGAAGCCTGAGCTGGGCTGAGGGAGAGAGCGGTTTACGTTGTCGTCAGTTTAGCAAAGATGAATGGGAGGGAGAGAGAGAATTGAGAGAGACGAGAGAGTGTTTCTATTAAAGGAGTGGTTGGGGTTGAATTTGTTTGCCAACTCCTTTTTAAGTTTCAATTTTATTTTAGACTTTAAGTTTTAGGACAAAAATAAAATAACAATTGAGAGCCAAAAAACTGGAAAGTTAAGTTAATTGTTGGTTTTGACATTGTGTTTTACCGGAGAAAATGATGAACTAATTTACAAGTGGCCGGTGTACACTAATTGTTATTAATTCCTTTCAATTTCTACCCATCCCATTTGACAGTTTAGTGCTTGATTCTAACATGCATGTACATACATATATTTGTGTGCACACAGCCACACACTCACATATTAGAGCTTTTGTTTTTTTATAATCGACGGAACATCATAGTCAATCATACCAACGACAATGAGACACAAACTCGATACCTCATAAGAAATCTAAAGTGATATTAACTACTTGACCCAAAATACAGTATACAATTACAACAACAAAAAACACTCAAATGTCAAGTTTAATACACCACTATTTTTGCATATTCAAAATCAAATGAGTCAAACATGTTTATCAATCCAAAATTCAGCATAAACCATTTATCAATTAACATTTAGAAAATTCAAAAGATAAATAAAACGTGAAAATAATAGAGATCACTCCCCCAATGCTTTGGATGCTCAATTCTAGTATCCAATCTTTAAGCCTTTTTCTTATTGTTGTTTTCTCCCCAAAAGCTCATTTCTATGTTCGGTACGTGTAATCTCTTAAATATTTCTTAGGCTAGAAAGGCTATAATAAATTGTTTAATTTTACATGATATGTGAGATGGAATCAACATTTTGCCGTGTAATTTCTTATGGTTTTCAAGAATTTTCAAAAAGCCCACAACTTATTTCACTATGGCCAAAAAGACAAACAGCTCTGCCATTATGTTCACTAACGGAAATCTCTTGTGCGATGCACGGGATAGTACATAATGATTATGATACAAATTACATTTGAAATTAGAAGATATATAAACTTATATTTATAGACACTAAAAAAATGAAAAGTCATATAAATATTATATTTTTAGAATCTCTTTTATGTTAATTTATAAAATCCTTTGGTTGTTTGACTATTATGATTTTTAACTGTCATAAATGTTTTATGTTACTTTTAGTTTGTTAAAGATATATTATATAATAGTGAAGATTTATTCTCTTTTAGTTGTTTGATAGTATAATTTTTGTTATACTTACATATAATATAGTCTCTTCATAAAATAAGATTGATAACACGTTGAAAACGCAAAATTATGTAACAGTAAATTTATATTCATCATTTACAATTTAATATATTTCTATATTATATGTTTATATTAGTGTTATTAATTTGATTAAGAAAATTGTATATGAGGTAATTGATCCATTGGTAGTAGCATCTAGGGGTAATTGCAGTTTAGTGTCCTATAGTTGACACCTTTTGCAATGGCTTACCCTAAACTTTTTTTTGTAACTTTATAGTGCCCTAATCTTTCATGAGCTCTTTCCGTTCATGAAAATTGACGGAAACCATCACAAAACCGGTCACGTGCACGGCACGTGTTGAGTTTAGTTCAAAACTAGCCAAACAACCCTTAGGGTTTTATTTTCTTGCCGGAAAATAAACCGGCCACCACACAACTTCGTGCCGATGACGAGAATCCGACCACACCGTCACTTGGATTGAATTTCTAACACTTCAAGGATGCTCTACCATCAATTTTGGCAACAACCCATCTCAGATTTACAACTAATTGATGCCGGAAAATTTTTCGGGCACCACACGGCTCTGTGCTGATCTCTTTCATCAACGAGAATCCGACCATACCGCCACTTGGACCGAATTTCTGACACTTCAAGGATGCTCTACTATCAATTTCGGCAACAACCCATCTCAAATTTCCAACCAATTGATGCCGGAAAATTTTACGGCCACCACACGACTCCGAGCCGATCTCTTTCCTCGACGAAAATCCAACCACACCACCACTTGGATTGAATTTTTGAAACTTCAAGGGTGCTCTACCATTAATTTTGGCAACAACCGACCCCGGAATCGCTTCCGGCAGCCACCTTAAGTGGCTAGAAAATTAGAGAAAAAACTAGAGAGGAAGGAAAAAGAAGGGTCTGATAGGGGCAATTTGGTCATTTCACAATTTAATGGACGGAATCTTAACGGAAAGAGCTCATGAAAGATTAGGGCACTACAAATTTACAAAAAAAAATTAGAGCAAGTCATTGTAAAAGGTGTCAACTATAGAGCACTACACTGCAATTACCCCTAGCATCTTTTTTTTTTTTTTTGAACGGGTAGTAGCATCTAATTAATTTTTGAAGTTTTAGTTAATACAATTAACTAAGGAAATAAAATTTGATGAGGGAAATTTAGAGATTTTTGTTAATGTAATTAATTTTAGAATTGTATATAATTTAATTGATTTAATGAATTGATTAAAATTAGGAAGTTTAAGACATAAAAATATAAATTAAGTATTCATTAACATATCCTCTATTTGGAGGATTGTCAGTCTCTATGCTTTATGAGCATTTTAGGGTTATAGAAGGTTTTGTGGCGGCGGCAGTGGTCTTGGACGGGTACGACATCGGTAGAGACTGGGGTTCTGGATGGTAATAGACTAACGGATCCATTCGAGCAAACAGGGACGAGGCAGATCGGGGACGAGGGAGTGTGGAGGAGGGTGTAGCAGTGTGATTCGGGTGAGGTGACCACTACATATAGTGGCGGCTCGTTGGCGGCAGGCTTGTGTCTGGGTTGCGTGGTCATACGGCCATGCAAACTTGTTAAGGTAATCGGTACTCCAAATTTGGTTCCGATCAAGTCGAAGTGAGGCGAAGGAGCGGATCGGGTGAGGGGAAGGGATGGTAACAAGTAAATAGGAAAGAGGAGCAAGAAAGACGGGTGACGATAGAACAACAGTGAGAGAAAAGCGACGCTAAAGCTTCTTTCCAGTAAAACGAAGTGCGGCCATGGCGGCGAATGTGCGTATTCACCGGGTTGGGTTATTGGACAAATGGAGTGTCAGGAGTTGAGGAGGGTGGTCTCGTGGTAGCAATGGTGAGTCAACACACGCCTTGTTAGGTCTCATGTTAGGACCCGAGATGTCTGGATAGGAGTTGCATGTGCAGAATTTTATCATTGTATATATAGTTTGTTTCATGTTTTATTTCTGTTGTGTGTAGTTTATGGGGCGGTAGGCTTTTGTTAGAAGAGTACTAACGATCTCTGGTATCTGTGATGTTTAGGTCTTGTGGTTCTTTTCTGGTTTTGGGTACGAGTACAAGTGTTATCATTGTTTGTATTTCGTATTATGATTTATTAAGAGTAATAGGGTTACTTCGTAAAAAAAAGACATAAAAATATATCTAAATTATATGAACTTTATTTAATTCAACCAATAAGGGTGGCGCAGTTGGTAAATCCAGCTGTGTGAGTGGGTGGAGGTATCAGGATCAATTCTCACTCAACACATCTTTGGTGGTGGTTGTGTACGAGGCCACTTTGGTACGGTAAGGTGCCAAAAGTTCTAGGCTAGGGTTAAGAAACATAGTCTCTTTCCTGAACACTATTGGTTTCTTGTATATATACTCTTTTAGGTCGTAGCTTATAAAAAAATAAACTTTATTTAATTCGTTGCACTCATGATAATAATTTTATGAAATGGCATTTTTAATAGGTTTAGTCTAACATGTGCAATACTTGTACAGGTTAAGGACAATTAATACTCATATTAATTGTCATATTTAAATCATTTATTAAATAATAATTATAGTTAGTGGGTTTCCTAATTAATATGGGCAGGTAAAAGACTATTTTATCATTTTTCATGCTTTATTAAATAATAATTATAGTTAGTGGGTTTCATCGGAGAGTTGGTTGTTGTTTAGGTCGAGGTGTTTGAGGTCCGCGAGCTCGACGATAGAAGCCGGGATCTGGCTGG
>JAYMTA010006037.1:0-10795 GCA_036897625.1 Pelargonium cotyledonis | reverse complement strand
ATCGCGTCGCGAATCGTGTCGCGTGTCGGAATCGGTGAGTCATAGGTTATAAGGCATGATTATGAAGATGCAAGAGTATATATATCACACTTAATTTTTCTTAAATATAAATAATGACACTCATTTTAAGATGGAGGGAATACAACATTTTTAATTTCAAATTTCAAATCAAATCTAAGTTCTCAAAAGCAACCCTATTTTATAGATAATTCAATAATAATAATAAGATCTGAGAGCCTAAGCCAACCTTATGATGCTGAGACCCAACGAAGACACAAGAAAATTGGACCCGAGTGGATGCTCCAAGTCATCAAATTCATTATGGTGGGAAGGAGTGTTTCTTATGAGCGCGTTGACTAAGTCTCAGCCACCCGAACAAAAAAAAAAGATCTTGGTCGGCGCTAAGAGCATCTACATCAAAGGTTCCCAGCACTTTGGGGCTTGCACAAGGGGCTTGCTTTTTTTAGGACATTCAACATGGAAAATTTTGTCAACGGATCAGGCATTCAGGCCCTATACAAAGGTCCGAAATCTCCAATATTTTATTAGAACATTCACATTGAAGGTCCTCATTGCATTAGAACATCTACATCAAATGTCCCCAACACTTTGAGGCTAGCACAAGGGGCTTGCTTTTTTAGAGGACATTCAACGTGGAAAATTTTGTCAACGGATCAAGCCCTATACAAATGTCTGAAATCTCTAATATTTTATTAGAGCATCCACATTGAAGGTCTCCATTGCATTATAATCTTAAATGAGTCACCAAAAAACATAGGACCCTTTGAGTAGAGAAACCTCTAAAGGAGCCTTGGGCCCTCTTAAGAGGTCCTTGGACCTTAATTATTGTTTTATTATTTTAATTTATTAGTCAATAGTAAAATACCATGTGACAAATGAAGACAATTTGAGACTCAAATTGGGTCCCATCAGTGTAGAAATTGATATTGTAGAGGATCTTTGCTTATGTGGCAAGTCAAAAAAATAAAATATTTCAAATAGGGACTCAGTTTCAGTCTCTTAATGCTTATTTTTATATAAGCAAGCATACCAACGGAGCCTAAAACATGATATATTTATTAGTGCAAGCAATGCCTAATGATATGATAACTATCGGCTAAATTTGAGTCCCATCAAAACAGAATTTATTTTGAACGAGGACAATTGCTGACACGGCTGACAATAAAGTAAAAAAAAGACATATTTGTACTCATTTTAAGTCCTTAAATGTGGATGCTCTAAGCACCCACAAATTCATTGCGGTGGCATGATTGTTAATTGTGAATGCGTTAATCACTCAAATCTCTCGTTGGTTTAACCGGGTCTCAACCATTAACTCTTTCGTTGATATTCTTAGTACTCTAAAAAAAAGCATCAAAATTGATAATGAAGAGGCAACAACATTAAACCCTAAACCCTAAAACCCCCAATCCAGAAAGTCAGAAACAGATACCTTTGAGTTTGCAAGAAAGCTCCTCAGAGATCAGAGCACCAAACCCAGTATACGTGTTAGTACGAACCGAGTATATCTTCTTCCTCGCCTCTTCCTCACTAAAACCCCACAAAAACCCTAATTAGTGAAACCAGAAAATTCAAAAAGTGAAGCAACCCAACGATCAAAACAGTACCTTCCGAGCACAGAGGCTAGGGTTTTGACATACGAATCAACCATTTCTTCCTCGGAAGGCTTGGGGTCGGTCGGGAAGTCCATGATAATGAGCCAATGCTGGTAGTCGCAGCCATGGAGAAGGAGGGCCTCCTTGGAGGGTCGCTTGCCACAGTCGGGAGTGGAGGTTTTGAAGCGAGTTGGAACGGTGAGCGAGTTGGGGACGAGTTGGGATCGAGGTTGCTTGTTGAGGATTGAGAGAGCGAAGCGTGAACGAGAGGTGAGTCGAGACGAAGAAGAAGCAGAAGAAGAAGAAGAGAGAGCTCTTCTGAGAAGTGATGCTAGAGTGCGCTGGGTTGTGAGGTACGCCATTGCTGTCTCTTTGGTTTGTGCTTCTGCTCTGCTCTGCTCCAGCTAAACTTAATGTAGGTTTATACGGCTTGTGTTGGACCGGGTCGAACCGAACCGTTTTATTATTTGAATAATGTGTATGTTGTTTAGAAAATTGTTCGGAGACTTGAATGTGTTTTCAAGACACCGTCTCAGACGTAGTCAAAAATTGCACAACTAAAGAGTTTTGTGAGGAGACAGTAGAGAGTGAGTAATAAATTATATTCAAATTGTCTCCCTCTTTTTTACCAAGAGAATGATATTTATAATTATAAAAGACTCTTCTGCGTGTCGATGTAAGATTGATTGTTGATAATGCGTCGTTCGCTTTGAGGCTCACTTGTTGTTCGGATGCGTCGTTCGCAGGTGTTGAGGGAGTTAGAGAGTTCTAGCATAATCTTCAAGTATCAACGGGAGGATCGAAAACCCTAAAAGTCTATACTATATTGTGTTGAGAGAGATAAAATATCCTAATGGTGTCCTACTGAACAGGAAGCTATAGGATTGACTTGACGAGACAATTCAAGTACCCGTTAAGTTGTCTAAGTATGGTGGCATTCCCTAGGTCCCTAGAAGTGACTAGAGTGTGATAGAATCGATCAAATAACATTTAAGGAGAAATTATTGTGTTTTATTGTTACATGTCATCATGTCACTTAAAATTTTAGACCACGTCAAACTCCAATTACGATAGATGGAATGCTAGCGTTTCATTTCATTTTTTTTAGGTACAAACGCCAAAATGACATTTTTTCGGGAGTGATTATCTCAAATAATAAATATTTTTGTTTAATCTATCCCAATTAGATGCTGACATAGATTAAAATCTTAAGTGACATGATAATGTCCATCTAAAAAGACAAAACCATTTAACCCTACAATCAATTTGGTGAGATAGTAATTGTTATTTTAAGAAAAGGTTGGAGACCAAAGTATAGCTGAATCATGTTAGAAGTTAAATTTTTTGTTTTACACACCCATTATGCATACGCAACTGCTATAAGAAGAAACCATATAGAACGTTTGAACCAAACATTCAAAGATCAAGTTAATTAGTAGATCAAGTTAATTATTTTGAATAAGTTAGACAACTCGTGGAACGACACAAATTTTGGTAGATTTAAAATTAATATAACCGGCTTCGTGTTAAATATCTCAACCTATTTAATAATCAGATCTTGTAACATGTTTATTTATTGACTCACCCAATTAAAGATAAAATGTATTCATTTTTTTTTATCAACAAGCAATACTTCATATTAATAATCTGAATTACGTAGTACAAAACATCCCCGGAGGGATTAGGATTTGTTACATCTAATTAAGGAAATAAAGGGAGATGACAACCATCCCTCTAAACTACAATGATGACTATTTGAAGCTTTAACGGAGGAATGCCAAATTGAAAAAACATAACATTGCACCTTCCGAGCAATTGAGAAAGGATCCGGATTAGCTTAGTTGAAAGTAGTGTCGTTCCTTGTGAGCCAAATAAACCACAGAGTGACTATGCATGTGGCTTTCCATTGGGGCCTGGCTGCCTTTGAGAGCAAGGAGGATGGCCAATATGAAAGCATTGAGTCGACCGAATTGGGTGCGACACTGGGTGCAATGCACTTTGCGATCGGGATACAAACTCCCCTTTCTTCTAGGAATGATCCGGTCGGGATGCTGCTCAAAGCGGCGAGCCAAGCAAAAGTTTGAATTTTGGGCAGAACTTGAGCCTGCCATAGCATGTGGGTACATGACAACAATGGTCTGCTGCCAAAGATAAAATGCATTCTTTTTCTAAAAGATCATGTACATGTTGTTTCAAGTCAATATCAACCATTTATGTAAACGTGTCTTGTCAGGTCATGTAATTTTAAACTCAATTGTTTAAACATGTTTGCTAGTCATGTCATGTTGTGTTAATTCACTCATAAATAAGTTTGTGTTTATGTCATATTATTCACTTTGTTTAATAAATGAGTTGAGTTCGAACTAACTTTTTTAATAGAATACAAAACTTTCAACACGACACGAACATGCCTCGTGAACATAGATAGCCACTTCTAGTTTGAAATCCGAATAAAATTGTGCAATGACCAAATAGGATCAACATATCTAAATTAAGTAAACTAAAAAGCAGGACATTGTTGTTTCAAACCAATACAAAAGTAACCATTATACATGAATATGAAATTGAAGCATAGTGTGATGCTACGAGTGTAAAAAGAAAGTTTCACCTCGTAGTTTAAAATTTCTGGATCCGTCTCTAGCAGTATCAGTACGTAAATTAGGAATATTTGGAATCATGTCTCGAGATTGTGACTTTAATCAAACAACCATCATTTTCGTCAATCAACTCGAACATGCATTCATCGCCTAGCTGCAAACTATTTTCCTTGGCGAACATCGGCCAACCTCGGCTAAACTTACAGTTATTCCCCATTGTTATCAATTTTACAAGCCAAAACCTATTTGCAACCTGAAGCTTCACTTCTAAATTAGCACAACTATTCTTGATATGACGTCTGAATGCCACTGGAACATTCTGCATAAGATTTGTTGGAATTTCGAAAAAGAAATGACAACATCAAGAATTGTAATTGTGTGTTTGAACTCGATTATAAGCAATTTATCTACCGTGACCACGTACCACACCACACTTCGCGTACGATAAACGAAGATCAAGTCGAAAAAATGGATACTTGTCTCTAATTGTTTCTGTGGCTCTCTCTTCAGGATTCAACTCTCCAAGCTCGCCTGCAATGTTTAATCAAGCTTAAACTAAAAAAATACATGTACTAGATACAAGATACGACACAACGCAGTTACAACGACACACGATTTATATAAAATCATATGCACGATATGTTATGAATTTGTAATAAATGATACTTTATATTTTCTATATAAGTGCATATATGTCATTTACATAAAGTTGTTCCCGTCAATGCCTTTTTGACTCTTAGACATGCTCTATCAATTCATTTGTAGAAGAAAAAAAATTAAGATACGTAGCATCCAACACATGTCTACTTAAAAGAATTACCAAATTTGGGGAACACGTAAAATAAGTTCCTAACACGTATTTGTAAATTGTGTTGAGTGTCAGATACGTATAAGACACAATTATGCTTAGAATGTGAGAGTATCCGTGTATCATAGGAAAAAAAACTCAAGTGCACAAATGCAACTGTACAAATAAGTGGAAAAATGAACGTTAAAATAGTTTAGACTGATTATGAAAATGTACGGACTAGATAGCACTGAAACGTGTTCGTGAATACATTTTCTGAACGATTTTTATACACGTTAAATTGTGTGAACCCAATGAAACAATCCCAACAAGCATTGAAATGCAAGTATATAACCTATGCTAATTCATCAAAACTAACTAATAAATTATAAGATACAGTACAACCAATATTTGGTAGATGTAGTAGATAATGAACACTACAACATATGTGCATTCTGAACAAACTATATGCCTCGAATGTTTTATCCGAATTGCTACAAATTTGCCACAAACGACATTTCTCGCATAAACTCACCCAATTTTTTATAGATATCAATCGAAGAAACACATAGTCGATGACAAATGCTGAACAAGAACATAACAAAGAATTCAATCGATAAATATTACCTTGAAAATCTCGATTGGACCGACAAAACAAGTTTAGCTCCGCCTTCTCAACCTTGACGCTTTTCGAATGAATGTGATTGGCATCTTAACGAGCAGAACTTGGTTTGCTTCCCCTCGGCCTCTTATGTTGTGAACAAGTTTGAGTTTCACCCACAATTTCAACAGAAATGTCATCATTATTTTCTTCAAAAATAGGTGCTATGATGGGATTTTCTTCATTATCAACTATTTCTGTAGCACTTGTGTCAAATATAACAACACAAAAAGTTGAGTCCCCTTCAAATCTAAACACTAGAAAGTAGCCAATTTTGATAGAGTAATAGTCTACAAATTGCTTCCAACCATTTTGTAACCAAACCTCACCATCATTTGTTTTTGTAATATCCACTTTCCACACCTTATTACCACTTGGAACCTTTAGATGCACAAAATTTGATAAACTATTTCCATATATTCCCATAAATTTTTCAGGAATCATCTGCAAATATGGAGCATATATAATTAGGTGCATAAGAAATGTATATTGCAATTGATATCCTCGTAATGATGTGAAAATAAACATAATATAACATTAGTTAAGCTCTGAATTGTGTTCACAATACATAGTCAAGTGTGGGATGACAATTTGACTCGAAACCCGACATGACATGATGTTCTCAAACCCGCTCCGTTACCGTTCCTAATAAGTGTATTGAGTAGACAACAAGAAGATACAAGAAAGAGAATTGTGCGTACAACTTACAAGCTTTCCAAATTGGATGGTTCGTGGGAGAATGATCTTGAAAAAATGGGGATGCTTGGGTGCACAAGTTTTCTGGCAACGAGTAGCCATGTCATGTCATGTATAAGCTCAACAGTCTCAATCTCAGCACTGTTTTGTGAATATTTATAGACCAACAATTGGGAACTTGAAGAGCCATGCATGATCACACCTATATTAAATGTTACTTTTGTTTCTCTCCTTGCAAGATATATGTGTATATGTATAAAACTGATCTTTCATTATTTCAATTTCCAAACTCATTATTATCACACCCTTTTATTCATTATTAGTTTAGCTTGGATACTGCACAAGCGTTAGATGTTTTTAAAGAGGACGATGACTCGTCTTTGGTAGTTCTTATGAACAATCGAAATTCTTTTGAATATTCGAGTTCTGCGAATCAGATTACATTTGTTATTGTAATTATGTTATGTTGGTCTATTCACTGTGGATTTTGTAATTCATCATAGATCTTAATGAAATTGCTATTGCCTTGACAAAATATAACACTTTTATAAAAATTGCAAATGACAAGTGATTCTACCCAAAAAATTATAAGTATTAGGGATGTGCATTGGTCCAGAACCGGACCAGACCGGACCAAATTTTGGGGAATATTAGGACCGAAGACCGGACCGGACCGATTTTGAGTGCTCCGGACCGGGACTGAACCGATTCATTTCTGGACCGGTCTGGTCTGTTTTTTCGGTCCACCCCAATTGTTACACAGCCCTAATAAGTATATCGGAAAGTCACAAGTCACGCGTGCGCCCGTCGCGCCCGTCCACGCTCGTCAGCGCCCGTGTGCCCATTCTGTTACGGAAATCCTTCTCCGTTCGCACCCGTGCGCCCGCACACTCATCCATCCGTTCATGAGAGCCATCTATCCGCGGATCCTTGGACATCCGCCGTCTAGACAAGCCAACAAGCAAAGGTTGTCCACGGATCTGAATATATCCATGGCTTGTCCCGAGCCTCCCGCGACCAAGCTAACTCATCCGCAAGGGCATCAAAAGGACCCCTGGATATCATCCATCCTTCCCTAGGTCCGGCTAACGTCACGCTTGGTCCAAGGGACGTGCGGACCTGCGTCCACCCAATGGACTACTCAAGCCTTTCGAGCAAAGTCTGAGCCATTAGGACACGGACACGAGACGAGCAACCACGGCGAGTCCCCCAACTTGCACCCCTTATCACCTCGGCCACACTTGAGCCACTTCCAAGACTAGGGACCATGTCTCGCGCGACATAGGCTTCTGGGTCATCATCGCCCGTTCCCAGCTCATGAGACGACGTGAGAGGTCGACTGCATCTGACTGGCTGCAAGGTGCCAAACAGTCAACTAAAGTAAACCAAGATCCTAAACCTCCCAAGTGGGGTCCAATCCATTCTCAGCCAACCACATGGCGACAAGTGGCATTCTTAAGGTCTCTAGAGCTCTCTTGTGATCTTCGTGGACTTACTATCATGCCAGAGGTGGTGTCCCGAATTTAAAACCTCGTGTCATCATTCTTTGGTGTCTCGAGCTTCGTAGGTGACAGGTTCCAAGATCTCAAGCCTCCAGCATCATCAAGCTACGTGGATCGACACATCATCATAAGACTTAGAATATTTTAGGTTCCTTAGCGTACATGGACAAGAAGACTCGACATGTCAACACCCAAGCGTGCTTGCGTTGACCCCCAGTCAAAACAAGCGCATCATCAAGAAATATCAAACATGTGAGTTTGGTTCACTTTTGCCAAGTTTTGTTTCATTTCTTGGTGTATAGCAATGACGATCATTAAGGCATTGTTTGGGAACTGATGGTAACATAATCAAGCGGGTCGTCAAATAGTATAGAAAAAATTGGGTTATCTAACCATATAGAAGGAGAAGCCAAAATTCAAAAGTAGTGATCTCAAGAATTAAAATGTGAATTTAATTGGTCTAGAAATATTTGTCATTAACTGTAAAATTAACTAAAACAAGTAATAAAATAGATGGAAAACAATCAAGGAAAACAATCTAAGAATCTAGGGTTCACCAATTGCATCAAGTTTTTGAAGAGTTTTTTTTATGGAAGTACAGCGGAATAATAAACAAAAAAAATCCATAGAACTACCTTAACCCGGATCACTCCTATAACGTCCTACCTAGTTGTTTAGAGAATATCTTTGACAACGAATGCTTGTTGTCATGCTGCTACGTTGATTGAGGTTGCTGCCATTGATGTTCAAACATTGGTATAATCATACAAGCCTTCGTCTTGTGGTTGAAGATATCAATCTCCCACTTATGAGTCCACCCGAGTCGCGTAGTACTCTAGTATGAGAACTAGCTGCTCGGATTTTGTGTTTCACAAACACATCGATAAAGGAACTTGAATGATCACGAACACCAGCTAAAAGGACTCGTGTCTCCTTAGGTGTCCACCCCGAGCTCAAAGGGAATTAGCCTTGGAATAGTGTCTAGAACCGTTGCACATCATTCGAGGTCAAAGGTAGCCGACTGGGGAATATTTGGAAGCCAACACATGGTGCGGTACTAGAACAGGTACGGTGCCGCGGCGTGGAGATTTTGTTGCTAGAAGGACAGCCTTATCCGCGTTTTGCTGCTAGGGGGACAACTCTAACTCTGTTTTGCTGCTAGGAGGACAGACTTATTCCCATTTTGCTGCTGGTAAATCAAAGCTACTCCAATTTTACCGCAAAAGTTATTTTTTAGTCCAGATTCGTCCCCAGACCTTTAGAAAATATTATTTCGAGCATTTTATAGGCGTTCTTGGAGTTATATGGTCTCTTAGAAGCGCTTTCCATACTTAGTTGAATTTTGCACAAGTCTTGAGTTTTACTAAAAGACTAGCTCGCTGATAGATTAGCTCGCTGAGAGATTGACTCTGTAAGAGACTAGCTCGCTGAGAGACTTAGCTTGCTGGGAGATTGGCTCGTTAAAAGACTAGCTCACTGAGAGATTAGCTCGCTGAGAGACTAGCTCGCTAAGAGACTAGCTTGCTGAGAGACTTAGCTTGCTAAGAGATTTAGCTTGCTGAGAGATTAGCTTGCTGAGAGACTAGCTCACTGAGAGACTTATCTTGTTGGGAGATTGGCTCGCTGAGAGACTAGCTCGCTGAGGGACTAGCTCATTGAGAGACTAGCTCGCTGAGAGACTTAGCTCGCTAAGAGACTTAGCTTGCTGGGAAATTGGCTTGCTGAGAGACTAGCTTGTTGAGTGACTTAGCTTGCTGAGAGACTTAGCTTGCTGAAAGACTAGCTTGCTGGGAGTTTTAGCTTGATGGGAGACTTCAGTCTTCATGAATATCTAGGATATGTCTTGTGTGACTTCTCTGACCTTAGTAGAGCCATAAGCTAGACTTGGGCTGGAACCATTTCTGGACTTTGCGGACCCGGGTCAGACGACCCGGACATTTTGGACCCGCCACGTGGCATCTTATGAGTCGCTGAAGGACTTATGATTTTTAGGGTAGCATCAACAAGCATGAATTAGTTATGTGTAAGCAATTCTACGCTAGCTATATGCAAACTCTCTCGAGAATGTGGGTTGCACTAAACCTAATTGATCCCTCATAGAAAATTTAAAACGAGACAATGACCAATATGATGAATCATACGGCCCGACACTATGGAAATGTTACAATTTGTGAGTAATAACCTTTTTTAAGTTTCTCTAACTCATTCTCAATAGTTCTCAACTGAATATTATGGATAATAATAGAATAATAGTATTTTTACAAATTTAAATACACAAAACATATAGGAAATATGAATCTAATTAGGAAACCACAGATCGTCGGACACGGTACATGACATGGTCTGTGCGGAACGTGTTGCCTACCATGTCATCATGGTAAATTGCAATATTATAAACTAAATAATGATCGACGTGGCTCGTGTTACTCCTAACACGACCAATGTCACTTATGATACAACCCATGCTGATAAGTACAATTTTCAGCTCTCGAACTGTAAAACCCTGCTTTTCATAATTATTATTATTTAGTTATTAGTGTATTCGTTATCCAAATTTTTTTTTCATCAATAAAAAAAGTATATTTTTTTTGTCACATTCTCACGTATTAGGATGCATTAATTTAAATGTTGATTAAATAATTAGCATAATTTAATATTAATACACTTACAAACATATCTATTACTATATTAAGAAACAAAAAAAAAAGGTAAATTGCAGTAAACCCCTACGGAGTTGACACATTTTGCACAAAACTCACTTCAGAGATCAGGTTAAGCAAAAAACACACCAAAACTTGCAAAAATTATATTATGTTATAACACCGATAGTTTGTTAAACAAAATGACTAAAATATCCCTAGTTTAGCCAAACAAGCACAGCCAAACAGGTCCTTAGCTTGAATTTAAAAAAAAAAAGATGAACACCCGCTAATGTT
>JAYMTA010006036.1:0-10796 GCA_036897625.1 Pelargonium cotyledonis | reverse complement strand
GGTTGTTTGGGGGAAGTTATAACGTATATGGTAATCAAACAAAGAAGAGGGTTTCGTGGATCTAATTGTTAAATAGACAAAAGAACCATACTTCAATTGTGATGACCACTGCTCAGTCCAGAAAAGATATTTGGTGGGAATGAGAAATTCGTTGATTGGAAGTAAACAAGCAGCCACTATACTTTTAAATCCTCTATATATCATAACTAATTTAGCTCCAAGACATCAGAGCAAACAAGCAATAACAGGAATAGGTATATATAATCCCTCAATCCCAAGATGAGTGTCCACTTTCTCATTTAAGTTAAAGTAAGGACAACTGGAACAACTTTTTTTTAGAGAAAGTGGGCCCTCATTTTGGGGCGAAGAGAATATCACATGAGAAAGATGTATTGCAAAATAACATAGTAATGTGCACAACAGAAATATCACGAAAGCAGACATAGAGAATTTGCATCCAAAAATCATTGCATTTGAGTGCTGGTTAAGGGACATAGATATTTAGTGATGTTTCGATTAGTATCACAGCATACAAGCAATAACAGATATAGCAATACCCAAATAATAATAGAAATATGGTTTGCCAATACAATATCAAGAGAGCGGACTTTGAGAATTTGAATCCAGAATGCATACCCCTAAAAAGCATTGCATTGAAGTGCTGATAAAAGAGCATATATCTTTAGTAAATGTTTCATTTTACCTGGAGCACCAACTGGTCTAGGCAAAATAGGAGGCCTAACTCCCATCATTTGCGCATTCATTAGCGGTGGGTTGCCGGGCATTGGCATTCCAGGAATAGGTAGGCGGGGCCTCTGACCCATTAGATGTTGATTGAAAGCAGCTCCCGCCTGTTGGAACGCTGCAGTTTGCCCAAGGTGCTCCTTAATTCTTTGGTCAATTAGACTTTGAGTTTGCTGTTCCTCGAACTGCTGATAGTAAGTCCTCACATTCGCCTGTAAAATATCAATGATATTATAACAATGCTTTGGCCACAGTGCTGTGTTAGACTCAAGAAACAATACATGTCAAAAACGTCATACCTTATGTTTGTACCCCGCATTGTGCTGCTTCCTCACCGAGGGCTGAAATTACAATATCATAGGTGATTTCCAAATTACAGGAATTGAAAACATGTTTTGCATGAAGTTCCAACTCACCAAAACACCAAAATCAAATAAAAGTAAAAGAAAATGACCATATAGTTAGCTTGGTGGTGTCAAGTTCAGACATAAGTATTATTCATAATGAGCTTCAACAACTCGATCAACACAGATTTGATGAACATCAGCACAAAATTCACCAATTATTATTGATAACAAATTATTTTATATAGTTACCGGACATCAATATCACAAAATAATAAGCTCCATAACTGTGATTTTACATCAATTAAGACCATAATGCTTTCTACAGGTTGGTGATAGAATGCCAATCCCAGTGAAACCAAATCGTCTAACCAAAAGGGATCAGACATAAATTCGAAAAAATAAACTGAATTGTTTCCAAATAACAACATCAATGTCACAATATCATAAATGAACGAGCTCCATAACTATGAATTTAGGCTTCAGACAGATTTGTAATGGCCGCAACATCTTATTGAACCCAAATTGTATAACATTAAGTGATCAAACAGAGATTCCATAACATAAACTGATTTGTTTCCAAATAAACACACCAATGTCACAATATCACACGCTAATGAGCTCCATAACTACAAATTTACATAGATTAAGATCAAAATTGACCCTGACAGATTGGCAATAATCGTCTAACATTCAAAGATCATGCATAGTTTGAATTGCTTCCAAATAACGACATGAAAACAGATTCATAAAAAGCATCATCATAGAAATTAGCAAAAATCAAAGAGAGAGCCCAAAAAATTACCGAATCGTGCGTCAGATAAGTGTCGCAGTAGTCACAGTAGTAACTGAAATTTTGCACAAAAAACACAAAAAAAAAAAAAAATCAGAACCAAAATGAGATCGAAGAAACGTATCGGCTAGTACGGACAGGTTTCGAAGGTCACGAGAGAGAGAGCGTACCGAGGCATGGTTGTCGACTCAGGCAAAAAACCCTAGCGAGCGAGAGATGCAGAGAAGAGAACTCGGAATCGAGCGAAGCTAAAGCCCTAAGAGACAGCGACAGAAAAGACGCTTATACACCATAAGTTACCGTATGGTTAATTGACTACAATTAGTGGAGGTGTGGCCCAATTTTACCCGAACCTAACGGTACCCGATGTCCCCGACCTGAACGGGACACGATGCGAAAATCTTTTATAGGCACGAGGAGGGCCACGGCCTCACGGGACTAAAATAAATTTCTAATCAAGGTGTGTGATGATTTACGGAGCATGGGAATCCCCTCCTGAACGGGATTGGGAACGGATAATCTGAAATACACGTCATTGCCATTTTTGGGCATTTGGACCTGAATCCACGCGCAACTAAAACCCATTTTTCTCACCTGGTTTCAATTTTTAAAAATTAAACTTTTAAAACAAAATATTAGGAAAATAATACCAATAATTAAAATTAAAGTCATTGAAATCAACAATAATGAAGAATAGTGTACTAAAAGTGATTAATTATTATTTTTTAAATACAATTATTAATCGAATATATTTTAAAATATATATTTTAGAATAGATAATTATATTCGGTCCGGACCGGAATGGACCCGACCCACCCGGGACCGAACCGGACCGAATTTCTAAAAATATGAGGACCAAAGACCGGACCGAATCTTTACTGTCCGGGTCGGTCCAGTCTGTTTTTCCGGTCCACCCCAATTGTTGCACAGCCCTAACTCCCACGCACTCCCCCTCACACCTAAGTACTGATTAATTGAATGTGATCTGAAACCAAGTTGAGCTAGCAGGTTGAAATAATAGGATAAGTAAAACTAGCGGTTGGCAATATTTAGAAGAAGAAGAAGATGGAGATGGGTATGGATATGGGTGGAGTTGCTTGATTTTGATTTTCTTTGTTGTAGAATAATAAAGAAAAGAAAAGAAAAGAACCTGTGTGTCCTCAATTTTCTCTGACTTAAACTCCATTTTTTCCTTCTGATTTTTGCAGACCTTGATTTCGGTGCTCTATGACATTCTCTGATATTCTTTGCTGGTAAATGGAGAAGAAGGAGAGAGTAGTGAGATTAGGAGGGAAGACCCAATCATGGGCGGCTCGACGTTTGTTGGGGCCTTAAACGAGATTCTAACGTGAGATTTTTACAATAAAAAACATCATGTTGAAAACTCAATTTCAAAATAAATCTTACTAGTTTATAATACGTGCATTGCACGTGCGTTAAGCAACTTACAAAGACTTCATATTTAAAATTTTGTAAGTTGCATTGCAACGCCCGTCCAATGCACGGAACATAAACTAGTAAAATTTATTAGTTTTGGGTAGATTTGAAATTTAATAAAATATTTCGTTAAAAATATAAAGTTGATGACACGACGCTCTAATATGAATTTTTTATTTAACTTTTATAGTATGTGTGTGTAATATATGCAATCATTTAAAATAATGTTTAATTTAAATTTTATATTCCAAATATAAGTAATATTATACTTTATTTGAATTCTTTATTTTCATTTGAAGTAATGTATTTGATGTGAATCTAGTCTTCAAATACTCAAAAAATTTAAAGCAGAATTATACTAGTTTATGTTCCATGCATTGCACGTGCATTGGACAGGCATTGCAATATAACTGACAAAATTTTAAACATGAAACCTTTGTAAGTTGCTCAACGCACATGTAATGCACGGAACATAAACTAGTAAAATTTACTAAACCTTTGTTGCATTTGAAGCAAGGTAGAGCCGGCCTTGGACCCAATATATTCAAACAATAGACGGTGCGCCTATTTTTTGTACGAGGTTTCCTAATTTTTTGTACTCCAACGGCTCTGATGATTGCCTTGCAAGTAATTGAGGGTTGCTAGCTGCGTAGGGGTATCAATTCTGTCATGATATATTCAAATGCTTAATTAATTTTCTCAAAATTTTGGACAAATTTAAATCATTTTCTTTTTTCAACAATAGTTACAGCTTCTTATTATTTCAATTTAATTTTCTCTTTCCTACTGGAAAAAAATAATGTGATTTACCTTCGAAGTTCGAATAAGAAATTGTCTCGGCGTGGTAAAACAACATAAAGGTGTCATCTGCGAGTTTACGAGTTCGCTAAAAAAACCTCATGATTTAGACCGAGAAAAAATACAAAAAATATTTTGTTATTTAAGTTTCATCTTTTGTATTCACTATAATCTTATTCTTCTCTTCAAATTAATGATTCTAGTAAAACATAAATTTTTACTCGTTGACCACTTTAGTCCATGTATTATCCATTTGTGAACCAAATAAGTCCCGTTGTTAGCTTCCACCTAAAATCCCGTTAAAATGTTCTGATTAGGATTTTTTTAATAACAATAATTCAAAAATAAAATTAATAATTGTACAGTCAGCACTTTTGCGACAAAAAATAGTTAAAATAAAAATAGTACAATTTTCCAACCCACCAACCAAATAGAGTGTTTTCGACATAATACAACAAGAACCGAGCTATTTCCCGAGTAATCTGATCAGTCCACAAACTAAATAAAGTGTTTTCAGACAAAATATGCATCAACAACCAAGCAACTTTTTTCAAAAAAATTTGGTAACACCTATTCGAAAACATTCATGATTGAAAAAATTCAAAGCAATCTTCTTCTAAAACCTGCAAATTTCATTATCAACCTTTTCAAACCCTTCTAGTTAATTCAAATTAATTAAGTATTTTCTCACTAAACTTGTTTTTCTACAGAATCAATGCATATATTAACAACTACAAACCCTAATTGATGAAACAAAAAAGCACCTAAAATTGATTTAACAGTGTGAAAAAATCATGAACTGTAGATTGCAACATTACCTTAAATGTTTCGTACAATAAATTCCCATATTTCGAGCCCAACGATTGTGTTTTTATTTTTCTGATTTTGTAGAAGATACTAAGAACCTTTTATAGACTTACATATAAAAACTCCATAATTGCAGTTTACAATTTGGCTGAGGTGGCATAAAAGGCATTGTTTTCGAAAGCAACCCAATACCCTAAAATTGAGCCCGATTGCTTTGGGCTCAAGCTATCTCTTCTATCCCTCTACAAAACCCTAACTATTTGTTTATATATATATTGACATTGTAATGATTAGCTCAGATTTTCACTAGTTTTGTTTGTAATTGTTTATTTTGGTGCTTCAAATTTCTGAAAGCAATTTTTGAGGTTTATATTTCAGTTCTCGTTTTAGCTATGGATTGTTTGGTTTTATATATTGTTTATTTCTATGTATTGTAGACTTGATCAGCTTGGTTTTGGATGTTAGTGTGTGCCATAGAGAGGCCAAGGCTAATCTGAATTCAAATTTTGATCTTGAGCTCTGTGACTAGCTCAGAGTGAGCAAAAGTTAGTTATGGCTAATAATAGGCTAAGTTTTATATATGGAGCTAGCAATGTCCAACCCCGAACAAACTCGAACCGATGTTTTTCCTCCCAAAGTGAAGGCCAATTCATTTGCATTGACTCCTGTAATTCTATAATTATTGCAATATAGGAGAGAGATCATGCACATTTGCGGGTATTGAGACGAACGGGGTTGATTATGGCGCCATTAGAGTAAGGTTCTTCTCTTTTTCCTTTTAGGGTAGAGCTCGGGATTGGCTAGATATCTATCCCGTAGATTAGTAATTAGTTTTTGATTTTGACATTGCAATGCTTGCTCAAATTTTCACTTCAATTGTCTTGCTTTTTCCGGTTTCTGCAAGCAATTTATATTTCAGTTCTTAGTTTAGCTGTGATTGTTTGGTTTTGTTTTGAATTTTTTCTCTAGCAGTTTTGTTTTTACATATTCTTTTTCTATGTTCTTGTAGATTTGATCTCCTTGGTTTTGGATATCAGTTTGTGCCCTAGAGAGGCCAAGTCTCGTCTGAATTGAAATTTGACCTTGAGGCTTGAGCTCAGTGACAAGCTTAGAGCTAGCAAAAGCTAGCTGTGGATAAAGAGCCAAGTATGTTGGAGTATTTGATGCCCAATTCTGAACATATTAAGCTCAGTTTTGTTTTTTGGAGACTTGTGGTACTATAGACACGAATGGGGTCGATGTTGACACCATTAGATTAGATTGAGGCTCTTCTCTTTTACCTTAAAGGGTAGAGCTCGGGATTGGCTAGACACCTATCCCCTAGGTTACTTCAAAACTTGGGAAGAGTTGGCCAATGCCTTCTTAGAGAAATGCTTTCCAGTAGGCTGGATAGTTCAGTTGCAAATGAGGATTGGCAAATTTGCCCAAGGGGAAAACGAAACCTTGTACCAAGCATGGGAACATACGGTACGATGAATTGCTAAGGAAGGCTCATGGTCATGATATTTCAGATCGGAAGTTATTGGAAACCTTAATTTTATGACGGTCTTAAAGATTCTGAGCGGTTTTATCTTGATATGGCTGCTCGAGGTAGGCTGAAGCCAAAGAGGAAAGATAATAGCTTCCAATGGAATGTTGATTTCATAAAGCCAAAGAGGAAAGCTGGGTTGTATGAAGTAGATGACTTTAGCATGTTGGATGCCAAAATCGTTGCACTGACAGTAAAATTATAGGCCATCGATTAATGTAAATGCTGCGCCGCAGGACTCGTATTGGGCATGCCATGAATCTCGTTGCAACGAAATTTGTCAGCGCTTGGAGATTGTTGAGGCTATGCTAGCTAGCTGAGTTGCGGAGAGAGGCGCGCTATAATCATGGACAGATGATTGAGTTTGTCACTGCTAGCTTCGTTCAATGATTACCTCGGAACTAATCCACCACGGACAGTGAGGATGTTGTCCAAAGTAAGGGTGGAGGTATGTATGTATATTAGTATTTAGTTTAATTTTCTGCCTTAAGTTGATTTTGAAATAGAACTATTAGTATTTACTTAATATGCTTGATTTTTGTTATGTACCCATGTTTGAAGCTGATTCGGGTAATTTGAGTGATTGATACCACTATTCTTGTGTACTGAGTTTAAATTGATTGTGATATCGTACTTCTTGAATGCCCAAAATGACATGATCTGCAGGGCAGTGATCAATCCTCGGTTACATTATTATGTTGAATTAGCGTATGTTCTGCACATTTACATGCAAATGGTCCTTATGCTTAGGTTTTCTTTAAGAAGTTTTGTTGTCGAGGGAAGAGGTACCAGAGTTAACTTAGAACACCCTCAAGGCGCAATAGAAAAGGGGATTTGATGTTAAGGAAATGATTTGGGCCGTTTTTTGACGGTTTTAGCCTCTAAATCCTTGAATATTAAATTCTTAGTACTTTGTTAGTTAGTTTGTTTTGAGCCTTAACCTTTTGTTTCTTGTCTACTACGAACAAATTAGGGGTAAAAGGGTGTACGAGTAGAAAAAAAAAACAAAAAAAAAGGGCAGGTGAATCATTAAGCTCAATTCGAGTAACTACATCACTTATCCTTACCACGACTATAACTATAACTTCCGTTACAAGTCAAATAAAGTCCCTTCGATCCTGAGTGTTGAGTTTTTCTTACATTAGTCAAGAGGTATACAGTGTAAATTAGTTTGCATGTTCTGAGTGCAATATCGTGTCTTTTATGAAAGTGAGTAATCTGTTTTTGCTTAGGAAGTTTAGTTTACGGTCTACTCGGGGCAAGTAAAGTACTTGATACCATGCATTTTGGGTATAATTTTTGTTCTTTTTATCTTATTTATTAGACTTGATGATCTTCTTTAGCATGTTTGGTTTTTACACTGTATTCTAACCATTGTAGGGTCAAAAGAAGCAAAAGGAGTATAAAAAAAGAAATGCAACATTGTCAAGGAGCACAGGCGTGCGTGCACCATCACAACGTTGTGAAATTCCAGAGGAGTTTGGACGTTATCTAGGTTTAATGAGCACGGTCATGCATAGACTAGAGGATCAGATTTAGACTTCGTTTCTTTGCTTTTTGATGTACAAAACCTATATAGATCTCCAAATCGTAGGTCACGTGCATGGTAGTATTTTCTCGTTTTTACACAGTACAGTAGAACGTGAAGAGGACAGTGATAGTCCGATTATCCGGACAAAATATAACTCTCTTTATTATGTTTGCAATACAACTATTATTTAGTTATTGCATCCAATTCATTTTTTCATATTATAGCTGTGAAATTTCGTTGTGTCTGGAGGTGTATAGGTACAACTATTTGTTCAAGTGGCGAGAACTGAAGGGCGGAGGTCTTTGTATCTGGGATTGACACCGGCATTGACAAGGTTAGTTCTTCGAAGCATTCTAGTTTTTCTTAGATCTCTTAGTTTGAGGAGATTGGCATGGTGTTGAAAATTGAAAAATGACATGAACTCTATTTAAGAGCACTATAGTTGAAGTAATATATTCCTTCTGATTTATGTGGACTTGAGAGTTTACTTGAACAATGTATGTTAAAAGTATGTTACTACATGGGAACACGGGTTAATTACCCAATGTAACACACTAGATTAAAAGTATGTTACTACATGGGAACACGGGTCACACGGGTCACCCAATGTAACACGGTAGATTAAAAGTATGTTACAACATGGCTCACCCGCAAATTCATAAAATATATTACATATTAATGTAACACTTGTTTATATATTATATAAATGTTAAAAAAATCCGAGAACCCGCCAACCCGCCCACCAAACCGCCTTGCCCACTCCGGGCCACGAGCAACACAGATTCAACTCTTCAAACATATCCCAAGGCTTTAAAACCCGGGGCGGGTCACCTGCCTACATTTGGTCGACTGTTTCTGGTAGACTTGAATGAGCTATGATTTATTATTATTTTTGTCGAAATCATTGAAATTTGACTAGAATGATTTGGATAAGGTCACATGTATCATCCCCTGATTTCGTATACCTATAATATTAAGTCCTCTGTCTCATCTGATTTCTTTTTTTCTAGTAAATCTTTACGTGTCGCGTTTACAACGTTTAGAAATGTATTATGCTTTAGCTTCTCTTAAACATGCATGAAAAGTGTGGCACACTTCACTGCATGTGCATAAAAAAAAAAAAACAACATGAATCCTGAAAGTCAATTGTTTAATTTTCAGTATCATGGGCAAGTACACGAATGTTGTAGCTTCTTTCTTTGATTCGTCATTATCGGGCAAGTATTTTCCTATTGTCGTCCACGAAACTCGCACACTGCCCAGATTTGCGTGTTGGATGTACTATAGTACTGTGACTAGTCTGGCACAACACGAACACGGACGATTACAAAAATATGCGAGCCCGTGGATCACGCTGATTTCGTGTTATGTTTGTGTCATGTTTCGTGTTACGGCACGAATTTCCCGCTCGACTTCAACGGTCAACACCAAAAGGTCATACTGAGCAAGCTACTAGTACCAGCAGGTGAGCCTAATCATTTTTTTTGGGTAGGTGCACATGTTTTGAAAGCTATCAGCTCCTTCATTTTGACATGTTTTCTGTGTCTGAATTTTGCTGCAATCAGTGACATATGAAGTTTTATTTATTTATTTACAGATTTATTGCGTGCTTAATTTGTTTACGTATTGTCAAGATTGGGTTTTGGAGAATTTGATTGTGCAAAGACTTTCTCGAACTGCAGTGACAATCAGGCTGTGGTTTTCGGATTAATTAAATTGCTTGCCATTTCGAGGACTCACTAACCAACAAACCTTCCATTTCTGCTTAGTTTCTCAACCTTTGCTTGTTTCACTGGGTTTTGATCTTTTATGTTTAGTGACTTTTTAGCTTTGAGTTTTGACATGGCTAGTCTATTTGCTATCCTTATTGTTGCTTCACACCATGAGTTTCCTTGGTTTTACTTTATAATAGGGTTCCGAGGTGATGTGACGTAACAAGGAAAGTTGATGTTTTTTAAACTTAAATCGCGGGTTCAAATTATAGAAACTAGTTTAAGACAAAAATAAGAATGGTCGTGTGCACTAGAGCTGAAAATTCGGGCTTCATAGGTTTCGAACTGGAAAGACCCAGTTCGAAACATGTCCCGAGAAGGGTGCAAATTTCAGGTTTTGTCTTACCAGACTGAAAGTTGATCGGGCCTATCTTTTGCAACTCAAGTTGTAAAAATGTAAACCCGACACAACTCAGTTAAATTGAACTCGAACTTGGTTAAATTTGTGTAGTAGTTCATGGCTCAAAATGATTAGATTTGCTTTAGTGATCAAAACTCTTTTGGTTACTTTTTGTGTCTTACTTTACTGGTTTTAGTTCATCTAAATTAAAGGATAAGAATTGGGAGTGGAGACCAAATATTTGATAAAAATAATAATTCTCAGTTTCTCACAATTATGGTAGAAAATTTGAAATACTATTTTTGTAAGGAAAAAGTTTACTTGTTAAATTTAATATGCTGCCGACAAATTCCATTTTATTAAAAAAAAATCATATTAAATTATCTAGGTATATTAGTCATGAACAGTCAGATTTTTATTTGAGGTGCACTAAGTAATTAATAGGATTAATTTATTCATTTTATTTCAAAAAGTGTCATGTTTAAGACAAAAATAGTTTCATTATTTTGACTTGGAAAAAGCACTCCGGAGGTCCTTGAACTATCTCATTTATTCCACCGGGGTCCCTGTACTTTACTTTGTTCCAACGGGGTCATAGTAGCGCATATTTTGTGCCCGCGAGATCCATTCCGTTAAATAACTAACTGACGGGATTAGTTTTATATACAAAAAATAATTTAAAATGTATATTTACCACTTTCC
>JAYMTA010006035.1:0-10796 GCA_036897625.1 Pelargonium cotyledonis | reverse complement strand
TTTTTGCCATCCCAATTTTTAGGCCACCACCACTTGCCGCAAGCTAATTATGTAGTTTTTTTTTTTTTTTTGAAGGTAAGCCAACTTTCATTAATAAGATATCACTTTACACCAAATCATCAATAAAAGAGGGACCGGACGGGTCCAATCAACAATCTAACTTGACCGAACTTAGACGATCTTGCTAAAGCATGAGTCACACTATTAGCCGAACTTCTAACGTGCATAAACTTAACATTTACGAAGTAATATAGCAAATCAATGATGTCATCTAAAATCAGACCACAGACACTGTTATGCTCCCCTCTAGTATGGATTGCTTAATAACCGAAAATGCATCAGACTCAATCACAACCTCCAACCACCCTCGATCACAAAACCATGACAATGCCTCCCAGCTCGCCATCCCCTCCACGTCTCGAGCACCCGACAACCCCTGCCACCCTCTCCTTCCACCACCCCAAACCCAACCCCACCAACCCCTAACCACCCAGCCAATCCCCACCCTCCCCTCGGTCTCGACGCGAGCACCATCACAGTTAACCTTTACAAAGCCTCTTGGAGGACGACACCACCTCGGCTCCTCGGCTACGGTGAAATCGCCACAGGACCCTCGCTTTTGGCAGGCACCGCCATCAACATCCTCCCAAGCCTCCCTCCAGCCACCTCTCAGCGCCGCAGCCAGACTCACAACCTCCCCTGCGTCCAACCACTTCCGGTCCCAAATCCCCATGTTCCTCTAGAGCCATAGACCCAGGCCAAATACAGACCCACGCTCATTATGTAGATAATGGTAGATATTCATTTGTGGAAAATAGTTTACGTTGATTATGTGATAGTAGAAATGAATGAAGGTAGATACAGGTTCGTGTGCAATAGTTTACAGTAGTTATGAGATAGTGAAAATAGATAAAGCTACATATGTGTTTATGAACAATAACTGAAGGTGGTATAGTCATATGTAATCACTCATTTGTCTACAAAGTTGTCAAACAAACATATTAATTCTTCGAAGGTGAAAAACATGACATAGATAAAAAGTTAAAAACATACAATTTCTTGTACGGTTGTACACTTGTACAGAAAATATATACACTTATTAGAATACATTAATTTTGGCACTATATATTAAAGCCACATAAAATCAGCCTCATCTTTCATTCTTTGTAATTTGACAATTGAAACAAATGATTTTCGCTTTCATTTTTTTCAAACTAAATGATTTTATCATTCAACTCAACATAATCTAAGCGTAAATGATCAGTAGAAATTCGGAAAAGTTAAATATTAGAGTTTTAAAATATGATTTCTTACATTATGAATAAATCAACATTAAAATCTAACGTGCAACGATACTGCAGAAACCGGCTTTATCAAAATTATGAAAATATGATCGTAATAGTTGTCCATATTACTTGATGAATTAGAAAGTTCAAACTTTTGACATGCAGTGCACTTCCTATGATGTCTGAAACAATGGAACTAATCTAATATATATAGTCACCAAAATTACATATATCCTAACTATGTGAGGATCAATATCTCCACTGGGACACACCTGATGATGATGATTTTTTTCCTGAACCACTCATGTTGAATTGCATCTGTGGTAATGTGACCTCCTTGCATATTCCCTAAACAAAATAAATCGCCAGGGTCAAACCAAAATCATGGATATGTATATATACATACATATATACATTCATATCAGAGTTACCTTAGATGATGTGGGGAGATTGACGGGTTCATACTCAGGCTGCTCAAAACCAAATGGGGTCTCTGAACTGGTTATGTTAGTCGCCAAAGGTATGGCGTTTTGCAGGTTTGGAGCGTTTTGGTCAGAACTATCAAATGCTGTTTGCCTGGAGCTTTCTTGGTTTGCAGAAAATGGGCCTGCTTCTCTGTTGGAATTTACCATTCCGTTCCCCTCATCGAAGTCCAGTCCTAACTGAGATAGTTGCAAAGGATTTAATACTCCTGGTAGGCGCATTAGATGCAAACTTATTCCGTTCCTCATTGACAACATCTGTAGAACCAATCACAGTGAAAATGGTAACAGTTAAATGTGTATACTTCTTATATCACTAACACAGGATAATGAAGATACAGAACATAACCAACAATTTAAACAGAATTTTGAATTCTAGTTTAGACACCGGCTGCATAAGGTTTCTACGTCAAACTAACAAAAGCAACTAAGCATTTTCTGAAAAGGTAATCAATTAAAGACAAGTAGTGTGAAGTGTCTAGTTCAATTCTAGTTTATACTCTTGACAATTGACACTTGATGAGTCATTATAAGCAACACATCCAAACAATATAGAAACTTCCGCTCAAGTTCTTAGTAACTTGTGAAAGTCCATTAAGAAAGACATTCATACCAGACAATCATTACTAACTATACTATTGACAACTTATGCATAACTAATTTCATAAAAGAGGGAAGTGGACACTCATTTTGGGACTAAAATTCCAGTGAAACAAGACGCTCATTTTGTGACAGAGGGAGTAGTTTGTATATACTGTAGTTGAAGTTATAAGGTACTTCTGTAATTATATACCATGTAATGAGCACAAATACATGAAATTCCTTTCCAATTTATGTTTCACCGTATGTATTAAGATGTAAGAAAGTGTCTGAAGTCCATTCTAGTCAATGAAACAGTGAGAAATCTGGTTTTGCTTCAAAACAAAGTTGATTCCATACAGCAATCTTACATAAAAATAAACCACAAACACAATATGTCTTAGCAACTACTTTAAAACATAAGCAGCATTGACTCCAAGACCTCACCCACCCACCTGTACTTGAAGCTGAAGCTGCTTGAGATATTCAATTGCTTCATCCAGCATCGACGCCTTATCCGTCTACCAAAATGACAACAAAGGATCCCCTTAACAGAAATTCTAAGATCAAAGTGCACAACTACAGCCACCAAATTGATTACCTTATTGGAATTTGGGATCAGATTCTGCAAAGCTTTCATTTTCTCGTTGATCCTACTCCTCCTCCTCTGCCCACCACAAACCCACATGTCAAAACCAACTGCTAACAAAAACCCAAAATTCAAATCCAAACCCTATACCTTTTCCGATAAATTATGGACCTCTGCAGCTCTAGTCCTCTTTGATGAAGTTCGAGACAATGGGGATGGATTCAAATTCAATTGCACCTCTGAGGCTACTCCAGTGCCCTTCTAATTTCAACAACAACAACTCAAAATTTCACTCAATTTATAGAATCTAATTAAATGTTCCAGATTATGTTTGGTGGTCTGTAAAAATCTTCACAGCAACCAACTAGAAACTAACGTACAAAATTCGAGTACAATTACCTCGCTATCACAGCTCAAGTCTCCAAGATCATTCTCGGCCGAGAACCCTCCCCTTCTCGGCGACACGTTTCCATCAGAATCCACACCACTGCCGACAGGGAAAACCGTGTTATCCGTACTCTCCTTCACACCCGCAGGGAAATGAACTCCGTGATCGGTGAAATTGATCCCAGAGGCACCAAAACGGAGAATATCCTCCGCCGCCGGCGACATCAAAGGGGCTGGGGAGGAGTAGGCGTGCATGAGTTTGGTGTGAGTAGAAGAAGTGGAGTGGAGGAGGTGGTGGAGGAAGGTGGAGATGTCTTCGGCTTCATGGGGTGGAGCATTGCCAGGAGGAGATGGGCATGTTGTTCCATATAGATCCGCCATGAATGAAGCATGAAATTTTAATTTTTTTTTTTTTAAAAAAAAACACACAAAACTATTGAGCTGGGCTCTGTCTGGTCCGCGTCGTCTTCGTCGTCTATATTGCGTGCTAAAAGCGCCTGCAAAATTGAAATGGCCCTGTCTGCTTCTGCTTCTGCTTCTGGTTTTGGGGATTTTTCTTTTTTTCTTCGTCTCTCTTTTTCTGTGCTTTTTTTCTTTAGTTGGTTTTTGCTCACTGTTTTTTAAGGTTCAAAAATGGGGGGTTTGGTTTGGTTTGGTTTGGTCCGAAGAGTTTGATTACCCTCCCGCCTTAGTTGTCATCGAAGAGCGTGAAAGTGTTTGTTTTCCTTTTATTTGTGCTTCCCACCCCTCACTTTCTTGTATTTCTAAATTGTTCTTCATATTTTACGTAACTTTAATATAACACCCCTGTACTTTTCATTTTAAGTTTACGTTTATTTTCCGTTAAAAAACAAAAAACAAAAGTTTACGTTTATTTTTTTCAGCAAAGAAACATGCATGATTTTATGTGTAATGATTTGGATTATAGGAACTCAATTAAGTTGCAGATGAGATAATAAATTAATTGTGAGTTTTGGTTTAAATCCATTTGAATGCACTTAGAAAATGAATTTGCTTAACAAAATTAGTTAAGGATTTTTTTAATAACCTTTATAATATTAATATTACAACCCATGTCAATCGATTCGATCCATCTCATTTTAATGAACTATTTCTTTGTTTGATCGAGTGAGAGCTTTACTAAAATTGTTGCTCTAGTATGATCGTGACTTTCACATTTTTTATAATTGTTCAAAAATCTAACAATACGGTTGTTCTAGATCATGTTCGTCATGTGTTATTGTGGAATGGATAGTAAAATGAGACATTGTTGTCTTGCGCAATTTAAAGAAGTTAAAAAAAAGAGGAGAGAATTCAAAATATTTTCATCATGCTTTAACTTATTCAACACATTGTTTCTTTACAACTTTATCTACTTCGTTTGTTGCCGCCGCCTCTTGTTTTTCATTCTCTAAATATTTTTACTCTTGTTTTAGATTTAATATTTTCTTTGATCTCTTTTCATATTCATAATTTCTATTTTCTTTCTTTACATTTAGGATTTATTTCTATCTATCTTCATTTATAATTAGGCATTGTAATTATTTGAGTTGATTTGATTTGTATTTTAATATATTTTTTTAGACTACTTTGAATTTGAAAATTCAATTTTCAACGTAGGTTTCATTGCATAAAAATCATATTTGTTGCTTGTTTTATTTTATTTTTCATCTTATTCTTCTTCCTTATATCATGTTTCGTTTGATATTTAGTGGCAAATAATATTTTGCGATTTATAATTTTACCCGATGATTGAGTAGTAATTAACAAAAAAATTCAATTACCTCCATTTTCTTAAAATATATGGTTTAACTTGGACAAATGTATAAAACATATGTAAATATTTAGAATTTTTTCAGCGACATGACATGACATGTGTTTCATTTAATATTGAATTAAGTTGTCAAAATTTGTTAGATGTATTTGATTCAAAATGAGGGTATACATGTTTGTTTGTGGATAAAATTTTAGTAACGGAACAAAACAGTCATGCATACGCAAAGTTGTTATGAGCTTAAATTTCATGAAAGATAAGTGAAAAATATGATGTTGAATGATAATATTATGAGAGAATTGGAGGGCATGTGAGATATTAGTGTATAGTTAGAGATTAGAAAGTCAAAGAGACAATCTGTGTCTGTGTGTACTGTGAACGCAGCCGCAGACAATCAATAGCATTTCATATCATATTATCCAACCATACGAGACGTCATGGTTTTGGCCCAATTTATTGACATTAACACACACATCCAAATCTGCAATTCCCGAGAGGAGGAACTTGAAGCTCAGAACTATGGGTGTATTAAATACCCCCCAATAGAAGGGCGGTTCAAGCCAGGTAGGACAACAGGGGTTTCAAATTTTAGCGCAGTTGTATTTTTGAACTCAAAATCTCATGTTAAGTTATAATAATCTTTTACCGTCTAACCCACGCACTTGGTGGTCGATGTCACTTTTACACATCTCTCTTACTTCAGAATTATTGGAGTTGGAATTGGGCTTATAGTTTGGGCTGATCCAACAGAATATGGGCTCAAGATCCACTAACTTTCTGTAGCAACTAAAGTATTTACCTTAACATCTACATAAATTGTTAACAAAAGAAAACAAAGTAAATGGTTATATAGAATATAATTAGCGATCTCTTAAAAAGGCAATATTGCCACATTGAATGTCATAAAAATTGAAATTGTGATAAAATAACTCAAAAAAACATATAAAATAACCAGATGTTACATTTGCATAGACTTAACAAACAAATTGTCACTCATAAATGAATTTTTAGAAAACTAGTTTCTTATTTCTTTTCTTTCCCACCCAACTAGGACAGTTATTGCCCCAAAATCCAATGAGTGATTGAAGCTACTCTTCCAATTTGGATTCCCTCAGGTAGACAAGCCAGTCATTTTGCAAATCGGGCACGAATTCTTCTGCATCAGCCATTGCTTAATACAGTCGGTATGGAAATCATGCCCACATTCCACCGTTCCAACATCTTCTCCGTCCTTGTAATCCTCCTGCATATTGTTGAACAATGTTTAATAGGGAAAGCTAAATCCTCAATGTAGTCAGATGGGAAACATGGAAAACGAACAAAGAGATTATCATTATTCATTACCTGACAAACACAGCATGGTTCACTCTCCATCTGAACACCCGCACTAGAAAATTTTCTTTGCTTTAGACAGGAAGCTATAGTTTCTTCATTCAGTCCAGTGCACACATTCCCAATGCGCTCTTCCAAAGCTAATAATTCCTGTAATAATCACCACATTGTAATGTAAGAACAATATTTAATGCAGTAAACAGTATATTGAGATACATATCTGTGGATCTTACCTCATAAGACATGTTATCAACATCAAGTCGCATGTCCCTATGCCGATCATGAATATCAGCTACCCCAAAAAATATTGACTGGTCAAGGATCATAACATCCTGGAAGAAAAGGGGGTCAATTAGTTAGCGAAAGTCAAGTAACTACCTACCCGAAGTAATACAAGTTAATCGCAAGTCAGTTCACTCGTGTAGATAGCTAAATCAAACACATAAGTATTGACCAATGAAGACATAAAATCTGGGTGTTCAATTTTATTAAGAAAAAAAAAAAAAATCTGGGCGTTCACTTCCATTTCTCCTTCTGCCTCATCAGGCAATAAGTATTGTAAACTGTTCTTCTGTTTCTGTCACTTGATCGCTCCGCTATAATAGAGACTTGTGCGTGCGTGCGTACTGTAATGTAGACAAGCCTCAATGAATGTCAACATTTTTTCCCCAAAATGTTTATTTATAATCATATTGAACCACCTAATTAGTAACTTAACCATTACAACATGATCATCACAACCAAGAGGCCAACCATTCTTAGCCTCTTAAGAGGTTCACCAGTTGTCAGCATAAATAGAGGCTTTAGAATAAAGTGATTTTACTGATGTGCTATGCAAAAATACACAATATATGCAAGAATCTTACCTCTAGTCGTAAACCCTCACCCCTGCGCATAAGATCCAAGACATTGCGTATCTGTTTCATACAAATTAACACAATTAAGCTTCCGCTAATTAGTTGTTTTCCAGAACCATATACAAATAGCAAAAACATGAAAGATAAAGGACATAAAACTTGGAAAATACTGCTGCCAAAAAATCTAAAACATTTACATAGAAACAAAGATATAAAACATGTTCCCGTGAAAAAAAAATACACTTTACAATTTACATACAGCACTAGTCCTACATATCAACAACATACATCGAAATTTAGAACTCACTTGAATTCACACCGCCTAATTGGTTACAAAAAGAGGGGAAAGGAACTTCTCCCCACATAGTAAATACAGACTTCTTATGACATAATGCAACTAATCACCATGATCACAAGGAGAAAAAATTCAACTACAGAAGCAAAATGAATAAAAAAAATTAACTTCGGTTACTAACACATGCAATAGTCACTTTATACATATTCAAGAGCGATCTTAATCAAAAGTTCAAAATAACTTAAAAAGAAACAATAACCGGTCCTTTATATTTTTGCGATACACCAAACAGCACTATCAAGTATCAACTATGGTTTTCAAGAGAGAAAATCATAATAGCCAAGTGAAAGTTCTAGAAAATACCTCAGATGCAAGCCTACGTCTTCCCTCACTGGCAGTAGCCAAAGTACGAAGTGAATGGTGAATTCCTATAACACCATTACCTTGTCTCTCAGCCCATGATGCCAGCCTTAGGTATGGATGATGATGCCCTGGGTTACCAGCTCCTGGTGGAAGTGCCATACCTTGTGAGGAAACTGCAAGGCCTGAATGAAGTGAAGGATGATTACTGTTCTGGCCTCCAAACTCAGAAACAGAAGAAAATAATGATTGCCGAACATATTCTGATAATCTCCGCGGATGCCGTGAAAGAGGATTCTGGTCGGGAACCCAGGAAAGAGCTGTTGATGGATGAACACCTGAACTTGAGCCAACCCTAGATGTAGAAGCAACATCTCCAGTAACACTAGTATTTCCACCAGTTATGCTACTATTTGTTGGATTGCGGACCATCCTTCTTAATTGAGGTGCTGGTATGAACATAGGCTGTTCTAGAATGTGTCTCGGCATAGAATTTGACGAGCTGGTAGTTCTTGAGCTAGAACTTCCATTCCACCTAAATGGTTGCTCATTTTGTGGCAAAGTTGGAACATTGATGGCCGCAGACTGGTGTGGTGGATTTGCATTCTCTGCCACTATAGTTGACCTGAAGTCCAGAGTATTATTCACAGGAAGTCTTGATGCCTGCTGGGATGATGATCCAGCAGCATGCCTAACAGCATTTGCTGTTAAAAACGAACTAGAGGGTGTTGAATCGTGTTGATTTGAAGGATTTATCTTTACACGTAATTTTCTTTGGGATCCATTGGCATTTCCCACTGTTCTCCGGTCAGGACGGCTGCCAAGAGATATTTTCAAAGCTCTTCCAGGCCTAGGATTCAACTGTTCTGATGGAGATGAAATACTTAAGCTACTGCCTACATTACTCCGAACAGTTGCAGGAGGCCACACACTACTCTCTGCATGCTGAAAATAGCTACCACTTCCTCTGACAGAAGACTGTCCAACATTACCTTCAACGGCCTTTCTTTTACATGATACACGACTAGCTTCCAATGAAGAACCTGCTCTGCCATCATCCTCTTCCACCAAAAATCCACCACGTCCTGGATGAAGGGAAAAAGGATCAGAACCACCAGCTGGTGGAATCCACTCATTTCCTGATCCACCAGACTCATACAAATTATGACATCCTATAACTTGACAATTATCACCAACATGATCCATAATGGTTTCATTTAAGTTAAGACCATGAGGAATTGTATTGGAGTTGGCACTTTGGATCAACACCGAGTTCTTGTTAACATTGTCTAGTGATGGAATATTAGTAGGTTCATACCGCCTCTCTTCTAATCTTGGGCCAAGACTAATTCCAGCACCAGCACAAGCATTGACTGAAGACAACCATCCACATTCTACTTTCCCCTCATCATGGCTAACCTGTTGTTGTGTGTTGGTAGAACTTGGTTCTCCTATGCCCCATCCATTCAAGTTCTGCTGTTCGAGACCAACATGATTCATAAAAGTAATATTTGTGTCACCAGGTAGAATACAATCTGGTAATCGGGTTTCTGCTGGATTCCTGGTATTATTCCAGCAAATATTGAAATCTATTGCAGCATTACTTGATGAAGATCCATGGTCAAAACTAAGGGATTCAGGCAATGAACCTACAGTACCTCTCTGCCCTTGCATTAGGGCTTATATTAATATCCTTACAATCTAAGTTAAAAGGCTCCCAAAATGCTTGAACACAAACAGGACAAGGCCCACACTTTCTGGCAAATCTGAAACACCATGGCAACAAAAAGAAGATCAGAGGCAGCAAACCAAAGGGCTAAAATGATTCTCAACAAGACCTGCTTTCAGCCAACCAATGTTGAAAGGTGAAAATGTGTATGAACGGCACAAAAGAAACAGATATTGATGCGAAAATATTGCTTATAACACATAGTATCTTATCAATGTACTGGGTCTACACTCATCCCCTTTGGCAAGCAATTAGGCGACTAAGGAATGCACACATTTTCAAAATCAACAAGGCAAAACCCATCAGAACTAAACATCTACCAACCAATCTTCAGCAGCAGAAATCAAATTAGCATCAATAATTCTAACCCAAATGAAAGTCAGAGATTCAAAAGGTGGAACCTTTAGACTAGAAACAACCACCGATTAAAGAAAATAACCCATCAACAGATATGAAGGAGATATGCTAGCTGAAAAGGTAAAACATGCCAAGCTCTGAGCCACCAACACCCAGCTTTAACAAAGCAAAAAAAAAACAGTTTCTTTCTTACAAACCAAACAAGAAATGCGAACCCAACAACAGGTAAAAGAGACTCAATCACCCGATGCACAGAGAAAACACCATACTCCGATTACACCCTTCACAGATTCTGAAACCGTCTCATCATCACCGAACAACCACCAAAAAATAAATACGCAATAAAAATAAAGAGAACCCAGAAACTTACGTTTAGGAGAGAAGAAGCAGGGTGATGCAAGAACTTGAAAGAACGCAGAGCAATATAAATCCAGAAGATTAAATTAAAAAGAAAGACCCAACAATCTCCATGTTCTTTCCATGTGAAACAAACATTAAAAACAAACTCAGTTGAGCAAAAGGAGGAGAGGTGGAGAAGAGGAAGAGAAACCCAAAACAAAAATGTAACAAGAAAAAGAAGAAAGAGGAAGAGATCAAAAGGGAGAGTTATCTGTAAATTACCCACAATTAATTGAGACCAGTTTCTTTCCATTTCACAAACCCACAATTATACTGTTCAATAAAATAATACTCACTTCATCTCGAAAAAGTGTTTTATTTTTATTTTTTATAAAAATTAAAAATTATAAAATAATTTAAATGTTTTTAA